>JAAWXA010000002.1:2511203-2753138 GCA_038090715.1 Florisuga fusca
AGAGGGTAGGGGGTGGTGGAGAGGGAGGATAGGGGCATAGAGAGATTGGAGTGGTGGGGCAGGGGCTGATGAGGCAGGGGCAAGGGCAGCAAGGTGGGAGAGGAAGAGGATGAAGGGGCACAGTCCAAAGCCACTGCATCCTCTTGGGGAAAGGGGATGGTTGCTGGGAAGCTCCCCACACCTGCTGCCATTCCATGGGATAGAGCTATGGAGGTTCCTCCCAAGGATAGGAATAAACCATATCCTTGCAAAAAAACCCACTATTTCTCTTCCAGGCTGATGAGGATGTTTTTCCTGCTTCTGTTCCATCTACCCTGGAGCCCCCTGCACCCAAACCAATCCCTGGACCCCAAGATCTTGCCAGAGCAATGGCTCAGGGAGAGTGTCCAGGGTGCCAGAGCTGAAGCAGCACCTCGGCAGAATCAATTTTCAGCCTGTTTCAGGGTTAATGTTTTTCTCTATTGCCAGGGTTACAGGAATTGAGCTCTCTCTGCAATTTATTTTAATTATAACTAAGTAATATGGCACTGGGGAGCACCAAAGCAATCTTAAGGGGAAGGAGAAGGAAGGGAAGATGCTGAAGTTGGGTCATTCCCAAGGCTTTGGGTCCACTGACTCATCGGGAGAAAGGGCCACAGCTCGGACACTGCTTGTGGTCATGAATTGCAGGTCAGCTCTTGCAAATGTGTCCTATGGGGAGTAAGGCTGAAAATATTTCTAAAAGGGTCTGCTTCTTCCTCTGGAGAGAGGTAAGAGTAAATATGAGTCATTCTTTTAAAAGTTTGAGAAGAAACGTGTCTTGGGTTGTTTTGTTTTGTTTTGTTGCAGCAAGAAGCTTGCAGGAAACTTCAGGAGGCTTTTTAAAGGGCTTGTAACCTCTCTGAAGCTGGAAGCTTGTTTTGTGTAAGAAAGCACTTGTATAACAAGGTCTTAACTGTGAATGGGATTCCTAAGTGGAGCTGCAATAAACTGATTAATAGTATCATTCGTGGTATCATACCTCACTCATATGTTTGCTATAAGTAAAGAGGAATTCATCAGTTTGTAGTGGCTGAGATTTTAAATATGAGACTCTTGGGGGAACATTACAGCCTGCACATGCACTGATGGCAAAAAATGCTCAAGAAAATAATTTTTGGAGCCTAAAGCAGCAAAAACAAGCCCACAGGGAGCTGCTGCTGGTCAGGTCTGTGGCCTGGAAAAAGCAAGGTGGGTAATGACATCCAGCTAGTCAAATCATGGACAGAAATAAGGAAATGTTTCTGGCAAAGGGATGGGTCAGGGACTGATCCTTATTTATTCAGAAATGCTGACAAATAAGGTTTTGCTGTTTGTTTTATTTTAACTTGGAGGTGGCAAGGACTGATTTTTGTGACTGGACAAAGTGCTGAAAAGATCACAGAGTGCAAAAGGAAATGTAAAATATTGGTCAAAGGAGCAGTAAATTTCCTGGCCTTGGGCTGCAGTAGTTTGGGGTGTGTTCGGAGCCCCAAGAGAAGAGGCAAATAATGTGTCAGTATTTCCTGTGAGGTTTCTTATTTCATTTGAGAGCAAATAATGGGTCGATATTTGTGCTTATTTCTTTTGAGGAATATATTCTTTAACAGCTACCAACTGGCTAAAGTATGAAGAAATCACAGAAACGGAGAAATCACAGAATTGTAATAAAAATTGTTGGAACTGAATTGTTGGAAAAGAACTCTAAGATCACTGTATCCAACTGTCAACATCTTCCCCCAAAATAAAACAAAATATATATCTGTATCACCATGTCCACTAGAGCATGTCCTGAAGTGCCTCTTCTAAATGGTTTTTAAATACTTCCAGGGATAGTGATTCCACCACCTCCCAGGGCAGCCTGTTCCAGCATCTAACTGCTCTTCCAGTAAAGAAATTCTGCCTCATATCTATTCTCTCTATATATTTTTTTTTCCTTTAAGGGACTTCAGGGCAGGATGTGTGGGGTAATAAAATATGGCCCAGTGTTTCACTGTATCCTCATGATTAACTAAAATAAGGCATTTAGTTCATACCAATAAAATACTAGCCCTGGGCAGCAGGACTAACGTAGTGATCACTTGGGCTGCATCCCTGCCTGGACTGAAATGCTCCCTGGCTGATGCTGCTCCTATTTTTAATCACTGCACCACGAAGAGCTCCCATGTCCCTGTACCTGAATTTGTGCTTTACAGGCAGAGAGCTGGGAGTGTGTTTATCACACGGCTGCAATCACCACTCAGGAAAGGTGCCCAGTGCCTTTCAGGTGTTGCCCCAAAGCCACCCAACAGGGGTGGGCATCGTGTGGCCTCTTGCACTTGGGCAGCGTGCTGCAGGTGATGCTGCCAAGGGCAAACCCACAAGAGAGATGAACCCAGAGTGATAATTTTTTGGTTTTTGCCCCGGGATGAACTTGATACCTTGAATTTTCATTTATTAAATGCAAGCAGCCTGTCCTGCTTACATTGTTTCACAGGGAGATGTTTACCCTCCTCCTGAAAAGCTAACATGTTTTCTCTACTTGCAACATAAAAGCTCAGGAGTGATTATTGGCTCCAGATAATGTTAGAGCCTTAGCAAGAGGACACTTAAAAAACTTTGTCAGGTTCCAAGAATTTCAGAAATAGGGAGACACAAAGGTAGCAAATGTTAAGAGCAGGCAGTGCTTGCAAGAAGTGCCCTTACAAGCGATGTTTTCAAGAGCTTTTTTGTTTCCAGTTATCACTAGAGCTGCACAGCTCAGACCATTTTAAAATAATTATACTTAACAGTTAAAACCCCTCTCACAGTAAAATAAATTTTAGCTCAGATGGTTTTATGTTTTGCAGCCTCATATGACACTCAATCTTTCTCATGTGACTGTTGTAACAAGTCAAATTCATGTATTTTGATACCCTGCACGTGATAAAGATACTTGGATCACTTAAGCCTCTACAAAACTGCAGTGCTCGCATGTCATTTATCTTAAAATCCTATTGTAGCTCTCGTGAAATGTAATTTCTTCACTGAATGGAAATTTATACTGATGGAGGTGTTATAGAACATGGAAAATACTGTGGGGAAGGGGACCCAGTGTTTCTTTTATCTCTTCATGTAGTGACTAACGGGGATTTATTTTTCAGCTCAGCATTGGTTTGTTGCAGGTTATAGAACTCTGATGCAAATAAAGGGACTTGCTTCCAGGCTTCTTAAACAAAACCTACATTCCTTGCAACAGGTGAGAAATGTTTGCTGTGGCCCTAAGACAGCAAACTGGTTTACAGGCTGCAGTTCCCATATCGGTTCCTAAAGCTGCTTGTAGGAAATCACTCAGCCTAAAGAAACTCCCAGTCTCTAACTTCCCATTTCAAATTACATGAAAAAGAAACAATCTGTATTCATAATCTTCAGTAAATAAATTGTCACTTTAACTGCACATTTTAGTGTAATAAGAGCTTCCCAGTAATAACAATTGCACTCCATGAAGAAGTTTCTAAGGGTGAACTAAGTTCTCAGTTGTGAGCAGAAGTGGGAAGCTTTGAAGAGCACAGGCCAATGAACAGAGCAGGGTGGTGGTGCAGAGTCCTCTCAACATATGGAGAAAAGGTGGTTTGGGTAAAGAACTTTATCCTTATTTTCAAGAAATGCCTTTGCTGTGTGGCCAGTATCTCACCTGCAGAATTTCCTGGTAGGATTTATACCCACTGACTCTGCTCCTGGTGGCTTTGCCCAACTCTGAAAGGAGCAGAGCTGAGGCAGATTTAAGCTTTCCCCAGCTTTCTAAGGACTCGCTTGCTGTCACCTCCCCATAACACAGCTACAATTAACTTTGCTGGAATTTCTATATTTGAAGCAGCTTTAAATTAGAGCCTGAACTTCCAGACATGGATGCAGATGGTCTCTGCTACTGTCTCTATGAGCCCTTGGTTTTCACACTAAAAAAGCCCACCCACGTTGACAAATTTGCCCTTTGTGGTCTGGCTTCAGGGCACCTGGTAAAAATAGCAAGTGATAGGGCAGACAGAATGGGCCCTAAACTTTATGAAGGTATTTTTTGATAGCTTTTCTTAGCTCCAGACTAAAGAGCAAGGCATCAGATGTTTACAGATAGGAGGGAATATTCCAAGCAAAGGGATCTGTTCCCAAGATGACCGTAAGCCGGCAGTTTTGCTGTCATCCAGATTTTGAACTTTTCCCTTGGTTTTTCATTTTTATTTTGCTTAAAGTGTAAATAGCAGCAACTGGCACGTGTCAGATGGTGCCAGAGCCTCGTGCCAAAGCTTTGCTCAGGTCGGATCTTTAGCATCTCTTAAGTCAAGCATGAACTTTGGTAGGACTTCTGGGCCATAACTCATAATTTTTACTGCTGCAACCAGCAGAGTCCTCATGTAATTATTTCCCTTTAAATCCTTTTGTCTGGCCTATTGGGTGGGGAACTTAATTGCAAGAAAGCTGCAGAAGCCAGTTGGTGCTGGATGGTAGCTGTACCGTTAGCACGTTACCCTCCTGTGAAAGGAGATTCCAGGCTCTAATCCATACCCCCAAGTCCTGCCAGCTCGTCGGGAACCAAAGCACACCCACGCTCGAGTTGGAGACTTCTGTGCTTAGACAAGGAGGATTATGGACATCACATGACTAATTCTGCAGTGACGGTATATGCTTAATTGGTAAAGGACTGTGTTTTCTATCTTTTTTAAACCCAGGGCATGGCGTCAAAGGTCTGCCTGATGTTTGAGGTGCCTTTCAGGGAGTTTCTTCATGGAGTTTTACTGTACTTAAGGTTACCGCAGCTGCTGGCTTTGTCTTATGCCCTTGAGCAGTACTCTGCTTCTTAGTGATGAGAAACTAGCATTCAGATTCCCCTGAAAAGCCAGGCTGTCTTGATTTCACAGCTCACAGAGGGACTTCCCTCAGATGTAAAGCTCTGGCTGTTGCAAAAGCCGGGGACCAAGAGTCAGGGAAAGCACAGACTATGGTGCTGAACCTAAGACATTCATTGTAATGTCCTGCTTTTGAGCTCTCTTCCTCAGTTTCCCTGTAAAATGCAGCTGCAGCATGGGTAATGCTAGTCTCAAAATAAGTATCTCTAACTTCTGAGAGTGTGTGTTGCAGCAAAATGAAGTCCATGTATCTTAAATTTGGTGGTAGGAAGATGTTTCTGCCAGCTGATAGTCATTCAAACAGATTACCAAGTGCCACAGTGGCAAAATCCCTTCTGCTTGAAATGTTTAAGACTGCCTGGATGCCTGTCAGGAAAACATTCCCCCAAATTGGTGGTAGCAGCACCAGAATCACTTCTTGGTGACAATCCCAGCGACTGTGACAGCCTCCAGTAATGGGAATCTATTAAAATCTCTCACTCTGTGTCTATAAAGAAATTTGTCCTCCTTTTGCTAAAAGCTAAGGGTGAATAACCACGGGTCACACCATCAGAATCATTTTGCATGTGCAGAGGTTATCTAAAAAGCCTCAATGTGAAATGGGCAAGCAGAAGGGCAAAAACAAAGTTTCCCATCCTTGAAGCAACACTGCCAGCCCAGGGTTCAGGAGCTGCCCAGGCCATGGTCATTCTGCTTTGCTTTGCTCAATGGCCAAAATTGATGATAACCAACAGGAGGAGGCAGGAGAAGGGCAAACCTCTGTGCTTGGAGTGTGTCTGGAGCAGGTTAGAGCAGCCTGAAGAGATGCACTCTGTTGGGTGGCTTCCAGCAGATCCTACGGGCTTTTACAACAGCTTATTTTAAAAAAACAAAAACAAAAACGTGAATTTGCAGAGTGAGAACATCTCCAGTCACTGCCCTTCAACTGTTCCCTAACCCCATCCTCTGTGACAGATGACAGTAGGTATTTACCCATGTTTTCTTCAGCTATCAATGTTTTGCCTGCAAATGCAATGCAGGTGTTTTAAAGTGCATATGGTGGCTACAGCAGCCTAGAGCCAAGGCCTGTCATCTCTCCAGCTCACTCCTTTTCCTCCCTCCCCAGGTGTTTGGTTGGCAGAAGAACATCTCTCAAATGCCAGTATTTTATTTTAAAAGCTAGACTCAGGGTGGGGAAGGGGGGGAGGTGACTGGTTGCAAATAAGCTTTAACAATGGGAAGGTTCACAGGGAGGTGTTGTGTCTCTCTTTGAAATGGCTTTGCCTAAGAAAAGCATCCATATCCCCCCCAGCAGCAAGCTGGACTGGACCAGAGGGTTTATTTTCACTGTTCTTACCTGTGGCCTTGTGCCTTCTCACACACTCAAGGCATGTACAGAAGGACCAATAAAATGTGTCCCGGAGTGTTTGGTGTATTTTTAGAATTTGTCCCAGATTATTGGCCTCTGTCCCAGATTTCAGTGGTTAGGGTATAAGAATGCCCGGTGGGGCTGAGTGCTTCCTGTGTTGCTCTCAGGAAGGCTTTAATCAGGAAAAATACCCTCTCAAAGAAGGCAAATAGTTAAGTTTTTGTGGCAAATACTCTCCTGCCATTAGCAGGAGGTGATAAACACTCAAGACCACAAACTAAATAGAGCAAGGCAGATGCACCAATCTTTAAAGTGCAACATTACTGTGTTCCATGGTATTGAGCAATGAATTGGGCATCACTAGCAAGGGAGTTTTCCTTGTATCTTTACTGGGAGCAGGGATTCTTCTTACATCATAAAATGTCTGCTCTCTGCTGCTCACCGTGGGGATCTCAGTCATATCTCAGGGGCTTAATTTCCTTAGAATCATGTAATATTTTGGGTTGGAAAGAACATTTAAAGGCCATTTAGTCCAACACCATACAATGAACTAGGACATCTTCAACTAGATCAAGTTGCTCAGAGCTCCATCCAGCCTGATCTTTAATGTTTCCAGGGATGGGATTTCTACCACCTCTCAGGCAACATGATCCAGTGTTTCACCACCTGCATCATTAAATAAAATTTCTTCCTTATATCTAGTCTGAATCTTCCCTATTTTTTACTTTACAACCATCACCCCTTGCAGCCTTTGGCCTCATGATATTTGCCATAGCCACCACAGATGATACAGTTGCCAATGCCACCATCCCTGGCACATGTCCTCGGCTCTGCAGAACTTCTCTTGTTACAATCCAGGTCTTGGGGATGCTGAAGAGCTCCCTTATGGGGCCATCCAGGCTTTTCATGGGTCTCCACCTTGGTCTTACCTCTTTACCCTCTAACAACTCCTTCTTGCCCAGCTGCCCTAGAGCCCTTTGTCAGACTGTTTTCTTAGTTTCATAGCATAGAGCACACCACATGTCATTTTTGTAGAGAGACAGAAGTGACACATTGCCAATATAGATAAAGTCCTGCTGCACTTGGTCATGCCCATGAGAAGAACCTGCTCTCCTTTCAAGCATTGCCCAGCATTCAGATCTTGGACATTTTGGCATATTATCAGTGATAAAACCATTCACAAATGAGAGCATCCAGCCCTGCAGGCTGTGATGCCAGGTTATTGTGGGTTCCTGGCACGGGCAGTGCCTCTCCATGGCAGTGGCATGCCATGTGGCAATCCTCTCCATGGATTTCAGAACAAGACAGAAATATTTTTTTGTAGCCAGCCTCAATTTTTATCTATTTGTAGGTGCCTTTTTGCCCCTTAAACAGGGATTAGATCCTTTGGAAAAGAGGCTACACTTGACTTTCTTGGCCCTGTATCCACTCAGCCTCTTTTGCTCCCAAAGGCCTTTATTTTGTCACTAGCTGCTACTCATTTGTGTTGAGAATCAGGCACTGGCAGCAGGGAAGCTATCAATAATCCAGCAAGCACCCAGTCTGTTAGTGCACAGACCCTTAACTATTCATCTACCACAGCTAAAATCATTGCAAGTGACTACCAACACCAGATTTGACAAGAATTCAGTAATAATGGAGGGACAAGAAAGATTTTTTAAAAGCAAGGTTGGCATGGGACAAGGATGAGAAGGGTGAGGAACATATGGCAGAGGCATTGCTTGGGGGTATTCTGGTGGTCTGGGTTCCAGCTCAAGCTTCTGCAGGATCTCTGATAGGCTTTGCTTTACTTATCTCTTAAGTCCTGATCAGAATGGGAACAATGTGCTTTATCCAGAGAAGTAATTAAAATGTTGCACTCCCTGGCAGGGGAGTTAAAATCAATTTCTCAAATACAAGATGAGGAGGAATTGGCCGGGCTGCTGCCATGCAGAAAAAAAGATTCAGGGCTGTGATGTTTGGGAACATAGCAGAAATTCAGGGCTGCAAAGATCCAGCAGCCCTCATGGGATGCCTGTGCAGCAGGGCATGCTGCAGACGGCGTGGGACAATCTTTCCATTCAACTTGGCAGTGGCAGGGTCTTGGCTCAAGAACAATTTCTGCACCTCGGGAAAGATATGGCTCAGCTGGGAAAAGCATAAAGAGGTGCAAAAATAATGATTGGAGGTGTAGAAAACCTGCCTTCTAGGCAAGGTTGAAAGAGAAGTGTGTGGTCTGAACAGAGGACAAGGGGACCAAGGCGAGACAAAGCAAGTTGCCAAATACAGGCAAGGCTGATGCAAAGAAGAGTGGCACAATGTGTCCTTGAACCTTCTGCACGTAGGGAGAGTAATGGGTTTCATCTTCAGCAGGGAAGACATAGGGAAAAAAATGGGAAAATCTTTCCAGTGCTCTGGATAGTTCAGCACAAGGATATTCCCATAGGCTGTTGTGGAATTGTCAGTGTAAGAATGGGTTAGACTAAGATCTTGCAGGGACGGTAGAGATGTTGTTGATTGTACCAAGGGCCTCTTAGAAGGTTTTATCCAACTTTCTTTTCCTTTTCCATCCAGTTGCCACTGAAATCATCAGAATTCAGCACTTAGTGTTTGGGAAGAACCACCACAATAGCAATCCCCTGTTTGCAGTTAAAGAGACAGCAAGAGCAATTCAAATACATATTTAGCTGGTGTGCAACTCCTGGGATTATAGGGGTACAGAAACAAGCAAAGAAACAAATGCTCCACAGCTGTGGAATCTGGTTGTTCTACAGCATTAAAAATCCATCCTTTCCTTGATAAGGACACGCTGCACATGAGTGGAGCTTTTCTGGGTGAAATATTGCAAAGAAATCTCAGTTACGTTTAGTGTTTGAGCAGCACAACAGAAATCTCACTCAAGTACATCAGCAGTCATCTGCTATAAAGGGAACAGCAGCAATTCCTGAGCTCTTGTAAAAATAGGGTGCTCCTCTGTGCTGCCCCTGTCCTTGCTGTCTGCTGCTACTGTAGGACACAAATTTCTGGAGAGAAGGAGCTGGGCCTTCATGCTCAGATAGCTCTTAGACATCACGTTTTATTTGCTGGGAGACTTGAACAGCAAGCATCAGACACTCCTGTTCCTATTTTAAACACATGGAAATGGCAATACAGAGAAATGAAATTACTAGCACAGGGTCACAGAGCAATTTTGTGGCAAGGCTAGAACCAGAACCCAGCTCCCTTGCTTCCAAACCCATGTGCCAGTCTTCAGCTCTTCACTGACCTTTAATTTTAATCACCTTCCAAGGAAGTCTGGTGGCCTCTTCCAAATGACTTCCATGGGAGTAATGCCAGGCATCAAATGAAGTCACTGGGAGTATCAATGCAAAAGAAGCCAATATTGGATGCAGAGAAAGAACTAGTGGAAAGGAAAAAATAGATTTTACAGAAAAAGGAATAAGTTCTAGTGCCTCTTCCGTGTCGTCCTTTCTTTAATTTGTGCCTGGTCAAAATTAAAACAAAATAGATTGCTAACATTAATAGATGAAATGAATCTTGAAATTTATAATAGTGGAGGAAATTAAAGGACCAAAGTAATATTGTGTTGCTAACTGAGATTTTAATAATGATTCTGTCCTCAGTTGGTGCATTTTTTCTACAAAAAGTAAATCATTAATGAAGAGAGAGGGGGAACATTTTTATGGTGATGGATTTTTGAAAGAAAAGTTCAATTTTGCTTAACTTCTAGAAACTCCAAAATGTCTGCAGCTCCAAAACTAAAAGACAAACACCTCAAAACCAGTCCATAAAGCTGGGATTTCGCTGGGTGCCTAACACTGGTTGGGGCAGGATGCAGTAGCATTTGTGGCTCCTATCCAAGAGAGATGATGTGCATAGAAGAGATGTTGGTTTTGATGAAGGAAGGAAGGTTTGAAGGTTTTCCATTGGTATTTTGGATTTTTGTATCTATTTCTTAATCTGCTCGTAAAGCAACATCATGTCTCATGCTAAACCAAAGGAGACCAAACTGGGCTCATCCTACAGTTTCTGCTTCCATCATGTCTTCTGCAGGAAATGGATGGACAAAATTCACTCTCAGTGCTGGGAGGGTGCTTGAGGCTGCCAAGGGCAGCATGTCCAGTGGTGGCTCTTGACCTACCCATTGCTATCTTCAACCATCTCCAAGGAGTCCCCCCCCAAAAAAGGCCTCCCTGGAGCAGCTCTCACCTCACACCAACTCCCCTTATTTGAATGACAAACACAGGGAGGATCACAGTCTCACAGTGGTGGAGAAGAAAGCATCTCTGCTGCTGGGATTTGATTCCCAAGAAAAAGCAAATATGGAACATATATGCCTGCTTGAGCACACAAGAGATGGGGGAAGGCAGATTTCCCCTGATTCCTTAATGAACGTAGTACCCCAACACCAAATGCAGAAATTTGCAAATTAAATTGACACTTTTTTTCCTTATATTTAAATTATCAAATCAATAAAGAGAAGTAAACATTAAACAACATTAGATGAGAGCCTGGAGTGTCACCACAAAAATTAAGACTATGTAATTAAGAGTACAATGCAATTTATTTTTATATTGTTCTTCATTTAAATTAACAAATCTTATTACTTACTCCAAAATGTAAAGCAGTCTGCAAACTAATTCAAAAGATGAAGACAAAGTGGCTATTGAAAAGCCTATGTTTCTTGGTCCCTTAGATCTGGCAGCAGTCATGATTTAATATTTTAACTACTGAAATAGGTTACGTTGTTGAAGAAAAGTGCATTAATTACTATGGGAAACCTAAAAAAAATCTAATTAAGAAGAATAAAATCATTCTTATTGACTGGGAAAAATAAAACTACTGAAAGAGAAATGAAGGATGAAAAAACTCAAGACACAGAAATATTAATAAATGTGGTCTGTGCAGAGTAGAGAACACACTCCTGCAGTTGCTGGGGGTGGGGTGTGGATTTGAATCTGTTTGGAGATCACAGTTTGCCATGGCTAAAGCTCTTCTCCAGTATCTCACATACTGGAAGCACCTTCTAATTAGCTGCAGCACAGGGAGTTGAGTTTGCTCAAAATGCATCTCAACGTGTCCATGCAGAACCAGCCTCACTGGCTGGGTACCAAACAAGAAGGCAAGGGGACAAGACTGCATGGCATTTCTGGATACAGTAAGGGTAACAAAATAATTATCTTGATAGTTGCTATCCTAACTAAGAAGTGACAGAGGACATGTAAGAAAGAAACCCCGTGTCCCAAGCCATGCAATGTGTCACCCCTGGGGACAGCTTGGGGATGACTCACCATGGGCAAATGGAAATCTGCCTTTCAATTAGCCACAGCCCTTAAAAATAAGGTAAAAGGAGCATTTCTGGATGAAATACCCACCACCTTGTTTGTTCAGACCCATCTAAGGTCATCTTTTGAACTTCTCCCCATGTAGCTGCCATAAGGAACTGCCTGCATCCCCATGACTTGCCTTCACGGGATCCCCAGGGATGCAGGGCTGCTTTGGGAACAAGCACATCTTCTAAGCCCAGGAAGGGCAGCCAGAAGAGGTTAGGGGGTGTTTGAACATTTTTTCCAGATGTGAAACTAGATGGGACCATGTGTGGTTTTGTCATTGTCTGATCTGAATTCTGGGGCTCTGATTTTCAGCTTTCATCCTGATTTGGAATACGGGTGTGTTGATTTCATGATCTTGAGCATTTTTGTGATGGGAAAACTGTCCAGGTTTACTGCTCCCATTCCTAAACATCCCACAGATGTTGCAATGTCTCTGGACAACAAGGGAGAGAATGCCATAGTGTCAACAGCTACACTAAATATTTAAACAAATAAATGCAGTTTAATTACTTCAGCTGATATGAGTAATATTAGTGCATTTGCAAGCCAGAAGTTGCCCTTTGATCAGTTATATTTACTTCACATATAAAATAGGCTGCAGCAATTTGGCCAGTTATCTCGTACTGAATCCATAACTTGTACATCATTAATATCTTCAAATATGAAAAATTAGCAGTATAAATTTTGAAAAGCCCTTCCAGGATTACAAATCTTCATCAAAGGCAAGAGGAAGTGTCTGAGGAATAAGGGCTTCAAGATGTAATGAATACATTCTGTACCAGAGAGGAAGAAAATAAGGGAGATCTTTGCAACAAATGATGCTATTACTGATATGTTCTTGCATAGAAAACCAACAAGAAGGCACTGCACCACCTCAGCTATATTTTGGTGATATTACTGGCACCTAGAGCCACATAGCTCTTTGCTCAAAGGTAAGCATGTTCTCCTTTCCCACCTTCACCCACAGAAAACAATGTTAAAAAGCTATAAGAACAGGCAAGGATTTCTGGAAGGGGTTTTGATTGACTGGAGGTTATTTTGAAGCACAGAAACATCCGAGCAGTAATGCCTTTTGATAAGCAAAGAATTTTTATGGTGAACCTTGCAAAACAGAGAAGGATTAGTCATGAAGAGCAGCACACAGACCACGTGTAAGTACCTAATCAAGGGCTGCAGAAACAGCCTTTAGTCCTAAAACATAGAAATAAGCAAAGATTAAATTCACCCTTTGAGAGGACGATAGAAGGGGTTTTATGTGGCAGCATCTGAAGGCCATTTTATTTGGACATGCCATACGGTATATGCCCTACTAAACCAGGATCCATGGACATAAGAACTTTGTATAGTCCAGCCTGAGCTCCTCCACAACCAGCCACCCAGGGCTGATGCAATCCCAACTCACAACCCACACGCTGCATTTGGAGTCATGGCCACAACCCCTGACTGGGACTGGGGGTTTGGGGTCTAGGGACACAGAAACGAGGCTGGGGCTGTGGGCTGCTAGTCAGAGGTGTTATGTTTGAAACAGTGAGTGTGAAACAGTCACCCTGCTCTGGCATCCCTCAACCCAACTGTAACTCTCTTTGCAGTACAGGGCACAGAGAGAGCTGCAACAGCAAATGGCTGAGGTGCACAGAGAGAATCAGGGCAGGGAAAGGTCCTGAGGGCAGTGGTGGGATGAGACTCGCTTCATTTCAGATATTTACAGAGTAGACTTCTGGATGTGAGCTGTCACGCTAGGCTTCCCAGGCAGCAAGAAGAAATAAGTGGTTTTATTATGCAATTCGTCTGCTCTGTTTTAACCATCCACTTTAGGAAGAGATGAATCACTCTAGACTCCATTGACTGTATTGACTGGCTCTGCATTGACCAGTGAGGGAGCCATGGGTGACCAGCTCAAGAGCAGATTCCTGCTTAAGTCGGGTGAATCTACCAAATGCTTCGTGCCCATAGTATAAGTCTTGACTGCTCTGAGCAGCTCAGGCATTTCAGTCAATAGTTTCTGTGGTAAGCACAGTATTTTTGGAGAAGAGACACCCATCAGGAGGAGTTTGCAATGTAAGCAGACAAAAGGAATAGTTTGTGGAGAATGGGTGCTCGGTGATCAGAATGAAATAAAGCCTACGCCTCCTGCTCCACATCCTGCATCCCCCACTTCTCTTTTATAGCAGTTTTCCGTGTGTTCACGGAGAGATTAGCTCAGGTATGAGTTAATCATACTGAAGATTAGTTCATGAGGATTGCTGTCATTACTCCCCCTCCAAACTGAAGGGCTCCTGTTAAAGCCAAATCTCATCCCCTCCAATAGCTGCAGTTTATCCCCCGTGCATCAGCCACTCCTGAGAAGGTCTCGGGTCATCAGGAGTGAAACTGGCAGGGTCATCAGGAAAGAGTATGCTTGAGAGGAAAAAAAGCCATCAGTCTGTAGGAGCGTATGCCATTAGAAGCAAAAAGCAGCCTACACGTGTAGGAGTGGCAGCCTCTACAGTGTGGTGTACATCCACACACTTAGCCTGTTGTTTCAGAAACTCCGTCTCCCTTCGGCTGTGATCGCGCTCGACTGTTTGCAGTCTGTGTGTGGTGACGTGCATGGAATATTTCTATGAAAATGTGCATTCTTGTTAATAGGTATAGTTTGGGATGATTGTTAGCAGAGCAGAAGGCCTTATTGATTGAAAGTGGCATATGGCAAGGATGTATAATGATTCACTTCGGCTGCTAGTTTGAAATCCTATTCATGGGCAAAACCAAAAAAAAACAAAAACCAAAACAAAAACAAAGACAAAACCACTCTCCTTTGCAGTCAGGCTTCATTCTTTCTGCAGCGTGATTTTCGGACTGGGCCTTCATACAAGTGATCCATAGGAGAGATTTCCTGCTCTCCTGGGTGTGTGCTCAAAGGTCTTTTCAGTCCTGCAAGGGCAGGTCACAGGAACAAAAACTGAAGTTATCTTATGCCTTCCTTTGAGGGAAAGGCTGGTCATCTTGCAGTTTCCTCCCCTAATACTCTTTTTTTTCGGTTATTTAATATTTATGAAAGGTGGTGGACTTGAAAACCTGATGGATGGTAAATCCCAGGGAGGGGTCCAGCCTAAGCAATGCCTGTTTTCCAGGAATATAAGTCACTGCCTGATGGGAGAGCATGGAGAGCATGTGAATCCCAGCCTGAGGCAATAGCCTCATGGGAAGAGTTTGGATGCTTTCACAAATTGCATTTTTGAAAGACAAAGCTGTCAATGCTCCAGTGAGCTGTACTGAAGGTGAGTGCCTCTCTGGATCCAGCATCTCTTCACCAGGGGGAGAAAAAAATGCATGTTCCTACATGGCATTAGCAAATACAGAGTAATTAACCTGAGGTAAAATCCCAGTGCAAGGAAAGCAGCCGAAGTATTAATACATGTGAACTGACAGAGATGAGCCCTGAGGACCTCATCCATCTTCTGTGTGCATTAGCAGGTCCAAGAGAAGCTCAGGTTGTCTCACTTGGTTTGCCCTGTGCAGACTGACAAGGTAAGCACTGACCTTGCAGCTGGGCAGAGGGTGGCACCTTGTGAGTGCTGAGTACCCCCTCCACCACACCACTGGTACTTCCAAGGGATGTATTGAACCTCAAGAGGGTTGTTGAAGGACAACAGCTCAGAATGACACTGCCTCAGTGCTTGATGGCAAACACTGCTGCAGCTGATGCTAATACTGACCCCAGCACCTCCTCCCAAACCACTGCCAGGAGGACAGTGCAGGGAAGGGCTTGGACTTCGTAGGTTGGCTGAGAAAAAGGGAGAGCAGCAACTCATCTCTTGGAGCTCTCTTGCAACGTCTACCACAGAGGTATAAACTGCAGTGACCGGTCCTAACCCACCAGGTGATCAGCTCATTGAAGAGCTAACTGATGGACCATGATCTCTGTCCATTCCTACAGCCCTGCAAACCTCCCTGACCTCCACCTAGTTGATATTAATAGCAGCATGAAGTTCGGTGACATCTGGACTCTTTTTTTGGCAACAGCATCATGAACGATTCAAATGGTATTCCCCTCACTACTGGAGGAACAGCCCTTTTGTTTTCCCACCAGCATATAAAGAGCAAAGCATTCATATATGTCTCTTCTGAGGACAGATGCTTTCTAGGAATTGCTCACAAAGAAGTAAATAACCCATTTGATTGTCATCCAGAAGCCCTGGGCTTGTTACATGATTCTTTTTTCCAAGGACGTACTTCTTCAAGATGGTCTCAGGGATTTGCCTGTGGTAGGCAAAACAAGGCTCCCTTGAATAAAATAATTCTGAACAACCAAATAAATGGAATGCCTTTCATTATACCTGTCACCAGTTTATTTACTCCGTGGCCTCTTTCTGCCATAAAAGTCTTGAGTGATTTCAGCATACTAAAACATCTGCGCTCATTTTCAGAAAATAACAACAACTGCCAGCATATGAACTCACTATTTTCTCAGAACACCTATTGTTCAGTGTCTGACCCTTATTGTTTCTCATCTCCTGTGAGTGTTTTACAATGAAATCCACTTTATTTACAGGGGAAAGCAAAGTAGGTTGGAGCAAGACAATTGACTACAAGCCTTGAGTGAATAACAGCTTGTTTTTGTGCATGCTAAAATGTAGTCATTTCTTGTGTTCATTGAAATATGTGGCAAAATTCCCATTTGAAGGTGTCTCTCTGGTCCTGTGCCAGATCCTGGGATCCTGCTAAGCATAAGCTGGTTTGCCTTACCACCTTTTTAAAAGTGATCCAGCATGCACAGAGTACTTTTCCATAGGTTCCATAAGCCATCCTGCAGTGAGCACTCACAATTTAAGACCTTGTATCAGGACAATGCTTCAGCATCACTCAACTGGTTTGCTGATTAGGAACCTTTGTAAGAAACTGAGCTGTTGACAGGTGAATCATCTCTGTCCTACAGTATCTCAATCGTTCCTCTTGGTTTGTGGCCAACCACAACTCCCACTGAAGGCCTTTCTTAGGTAGTTTTCCAGTGAGTGCTTTACATAGGGTCATCACATCTCAGAGATAAAACCTGAAAAGCTGAAGCATGTTACTAAGCTTCTTAAAACATTATAAAGACAATCATTTTGACAGAATATATGTTAATCACACTTCTACAAAAGCTTTTCATCTTCAAAGCATTTAACCAACATTAATTACATGTAATTGGCTTTTCCAGGTACCTCATGCAAAACACACCTTTCATGTCACTTGTCGCTGTTATCTTACCCAGGATTACTGAGAGAAATCTCTGCCTTTTCAGTGTGGCATGGCTTCCTGAAGCCACCTGAGGCCTCCTCTTGCAGATCATGAAGGACAACATTTAAAAGAGCAGTCGCTCAAAATGCAGCCACCTCAGCTGAATCGGGAGTTCTGTGAAAAAAATAATGCCACTCTGCTCGGGTGCCTGCAAAGTGTCTCCATTTTCCTGTCTGAATCTTCTGAAGAGACTCTTCGAAGCTTCACTGTTCCCCATGCCTGGAGATGTTCCTGTCTTCACCAAGCCCATCCAGGTCCCATACCCACACCATGGTACCCACAAGCACTGTTTTTTGCCCAAAAATACCTGGATGCCCTAGCCAGAAGGCAAGGTGCTCTCTGGACTCCAGCAGCAGCTTTATTTGAAAGGGTACAGTGAAAAGAGAAGGGACCACTTCTTCCATAGCAACCAGATATTCTAAAAATTGAAAACTTGGGTTCATTCCTTTCCTTTGTCTGAAGAGGTCTGAAACCCCAATCTGCCATCACCCTGTTATGCTTTTCTCACGTGACCTTTTCATTGAAACAACTGCTACATTCAGCCTCAAGCAACTAAAAAAAATTAAGATTTTTATTCCAATTTACAGCATATGTGAGGCAAAACCCCCGAAGATTTCTTGCCGAGTGAACTGTCAGGATTCAGTTAGGAAATACGAGTTCCATGTGTCCTTGGAATAGCTGGCTAGTATTCAGGTTCCCCAGTGCTCAGAAAGGAAAAGATTTGGGAAGCATTAGTCACAAAAAAAAAAAAAAAAAAAAAAAAAAAAAAATAAAAAAATTGTATACCGTGACTATGTGATGGGGTTTCCTGGAGCATTGGGTGGAGGATCGGGTTCACATCAGGCAAACAACCGAACCAAAGAACTCTCGAATCAGCAGTACCACCCTGGTCAGAACCACAGGACCTTTCCTAGCAGGAATCACTGCAGGTCCTGATGGGTGTCTTCCCTTTGTTTGGCTGTCTTTCAGAGGGCAGTAATGGAGGTGGTATTATGCTTGCTTTCATGTTGAATGTAGCACCATTTACAGGGTGATTATCTCTATCCTTCCTCGTACAATTAGCTAATAGAGCTAAAAAATGGGCTGTTAGTTCAATGGCTCATGAATGGGTGAAAGCTCCACCTGGCATTCCCGCACTAATGAAGTAAATAAAGGTGCTTTCCCAGAAGCCCAGGATTTTCTTAACTTTTATTTTTGACCCTCAACATTTATTCTTAACCCTGGGTGGCTACAAAGGCCAGAGACTGAGTTTCCCACGGGGATGTTTGGGTCTGGGTTGCAAACCTCTTGAATTGTCTTGCAAGCTGAATGACTCTCCATCCTTCATTAGCATTCATTAGAAAGAGTGACTAAATCAGGGTGAGCAGAAAACCAGTCCTGTTCTGCAAGAGAGGAGCCCAGGGACTTAACCCCAAATCACAGGGAGACAGATTTTAAGAAAAGCATTTAAGTGGCAGGTTCCAGTGCAAGCCATAATTGTGCTCATAAATCAACAAGATGCTTTTAAAATCCTGCACAGTGTCACCTGCCCTCGGTAGCTAGAGTGGCTGTTTATTTTGCAGACAACTTCACAATTTCATTCTCAATATTATAATTCAGTTAGTGGTAACAGAGTTCTGTCAGATTGCTCCCACCCTTGAAGTTAAGTAAATCGTTAAGTGCTTTCTTGGTTCAGAGCTAGAAGACTCTCTACCTTGCAGGACTGAGCCCTGTAATCTATTCATATTTCCTTTTCAACTTCTCCAAGTAACTCCATCCAGGCTGGGAACACTAAGTGCAAAGTCACGGGAGATGTCTGTGGCAATTTCTGAATGACAAGAGCATTTAAAAGAAATGTCAAGAGTCTGTGGGCTGCAAGCTTTTATGTTTCAAGGAGAAACAAGAAGAAAGGAGGGACAATAAATCAAATACAACAGCTTAGCATGCTCCATCTCCGAGAGTTAGCCTCTCAAAACCATGTCCCTGATGAAGCCCTAGCCACGCTCCTTTGATCGGGACCATTATTTTCTGCAAGGCTCTGGAAGCAGCAGGATGGGCTCCTCAGTGCATGCCAGGGGCCGTGTACACCACGCTTTGCTTGACATGTGTTGTGCATGTTATGGGCTAACATCAAGCATGAGCTGATTTATAATTTTTAATCAAAAAAGGATTATAACCTAATAAATCCTCATAACATATTCTGTCTGGAGGTTATGTGATGGAGTCATATAATATGCTGGTAACCTTGCTCTGCTGAGCCTGGAAGATGAGGTTAAGCTTTTTTTTTACTTGTCAGCAGCGCTGTTCCTTGGAAATGTTTAAATGGATCAAGAACTTCTAAGCACCAATGATGCAAATGGTCACCACAGGAGTCTTTCCTGTTCTCACAGGTGTTGAAGCACCTAGAAGGAAACACACAGGGAAGCTTGCAGTATCCCTGTATGCTTGGTATCTCCTCTCACTTCAGAGGCCTCTTATATCTGGTTCAGGGCTAATTTTTGGTAGTTAGCTAGGTGAATGTAAGCACTAAACATATCACACATACCATCAGTTATAGTCAGAGCCTTAAGTAGCTCCCAACAACAAACTGCTAGAGGCTAAGATTTGATTTTTAAGAGACCATTATTTTCTGAATTTAAGAAATTATGACCACACAAAGGAAGACTTAACTCTCTCTATTGGATTTCCTGGATTTTGGTTCCCCCACCCAGATAGACAGGTATTATCTGCAAGTAAGCCAGAACAGCCAGTTATCAAAGGGGATTTCTGAGCCTTCTGTTGCCAAAGAATGATCATGTTCCCTCCAATCCATAGTCTGCCTTCCAGCAAAAGGCTGTCCTGGAAGAACTTCCACTTCCCAGGAGACTTAATTAGTATTACAAGACTAATGGAGACTAAGCATCAAGATTTTTATAAAAAGTTCTTTGACTGCAGTGCCGTTTGTGAAGCTTCTCCTCACTGTTCTTTGTTTGCACACAATAGGGAAAACACCACGGTGGGGATGTGGAAGCATTCAAGACGTTCATGGTATTTTCAAGATAGTTTTAACTATCTTATCTTACCTCATGCTTCCCTGTTGTGTCTGCACACAGCTGTTCTTTTTTAGCCTTTTCCTCTAGATTCCTCCTAGCCAGGGGTGTTCTCTTTGTAGGTATGCATGCACAAGACATGATGAGGCTCAGCTGGTGATCGATGAGCAAGACCAACATAAACTCCCAGTCTTGCCCCATCTTTACTTCTGCTGAAGATGAATGTCAATGGGAGCCTGACCATCACGATCCCAAAAAGAGTTCTGAGCTCCTTTATCCACTGATTTAATAATTAAGGAAAGATTTTCAAACATATCAGACAGAGAAATCATTCACGATAAGTCAGATCTGTTGGTAGAATTCCTTGCATTCAGGTGTTGAGAGTGTAGAGAGGACATTTCTCAGAGCTGATCCACTTATAACTTCTTCTGGATAGATACGATCTTTGCAGTTTATACCTGGAAATAGCTACTCTGGGCTTTTTTCCCCTGGGCTACAGCTAAACCCCTTAATTTCTGCGGGGTTCACATAAAAAAGAAGCCTGGGCTGACAAACGTCAGTTACAACCTTTTGTAATACTCACTAAAAGCAATTTGCAACTGGTCTTGGACATGGAAATTGATACACTTTTGTCCTAATCCCTTGCTTTTCAAAGCATCCTGAAGAACTGCTCCTTCCACTGGTGGCTGTGTAAAGAGAGGACACAAAGAGGATCTTTTCTCTCTCCCTCAGAGAAAACGGTTGCCTTTAATTTTTATTGAACTAGCACCGACAGTATTACTGTAATAAAAGCATCTGCTCAGTATTTCCAAACTCCTCTTTGGGGAAATAATAGTTGTGCTTTTCAGTCTTTTACAGTCTCACTGAAATCCAGAATGAACAGACATATCTGTCTCACCACCTAGGCCCAGATACCCTCAGCACTTCTTTCCCTCCATAATTCAAAAACATCATCTGCTCTTCATTTCACCTTATCAGAGCATTAAGACTCTGGTATAAAAGCAGCAAATAGAGCCAGCTTGCTGTTCCTAGCACCCCTGCAAGAGAGGGATGCCTGTGTAAATAAGCAAGAGCTCAGCCAGCTTCCCAAAAGAGAAAGCTTTCTGAAACTGGAGTGAGATTTATACAAAACCCTGCCAAAACCCATCAGTTTTCCAAGAACGGGACTTGTTGGACCTGACAGAACCCACATAAAATCCCACCAATTAAAAAATGTCTGTAATTAAAGTTAGAAATAATTTAAAATCCCAGTTGTAGGCGAAGTCCAGCCACAAAACAAAGAAACAACAAGCAGAGAAGTGTGCCAAATTCAGACACATCTCTACGAACAGAGTAGCCTTGCTTGCTGCAGTCCTTCCCCTTCACCTACATCTTTCTGGTAGGAATAAACTGAAGTGTGGAACGCAGGTAATTCACAGATCCAAGTCAATTTTTAATTCTACTTAGCTCTTAGCACAACTCAACCCTAACCCTGATCCAAAAGAATGGATTTTACTAATGAATGCATTCAACAGGAAGCTTCCTAATCTCCTCTTTCCCTCCAGCCAGTCTTTGCTCTATCTGCAGTGTCAGACTCTGACCTTAATAGGTATCTTAAGTTTATATATTACAACCACAATCTTGGCCAAATCTGGAGGCTTTCAAGCCTAAAATGGTAAGCTGCCACAGTTTGGATTAAAGACACCAAAGACTGTCTGTATGTAGCTGCAATAGATCTTTTCTCTGAAAAGGAGATAGCAAGGGAGCCATGCGACACACACCTATGGCTTCTATCACAGAGCTTCCTAATTCAGCCCCTTGGAGGCATTGCACAGGCAGTGTTCCAGGGATCTGGAGATACAGTTTTGCGATGAAAAACAATTGCTGTGATCCTCCTAAGTGAGATGCAGCAAGTTGGGAATTTCTCACGGAGGCGGGTTCTGCACTCATTGATGTCCCTGGCAAAAGCACCTGCAAGAATTAATGCTGCAGTTTTAGTTTCATAATCAAAGTCTGCATCTGTTTTGTGGATCTTGAGGAGGATACCCGGTTTTAGAAACTTGAAACACTCACCAAGGACTTCTTTAATTGCACGTAAGCCCGGATTGTTGTAGCTCTGGTTTTATAAAATCTTCTTGGGTCTTACTGCCTTAAACCATTTGAGGATACAGAATTGTCCCTAGTTTTTTAAAGACCTGCTTTTTCAGTCGTGTTTTAGAACATCCTGAGACTTTTTGGAGACATGAGATTTTAGACTTGCTAATAAAGAAGCAGTAATAATTAGAAAATATCTTGCTCAGTGCAGATTTTATAACTCCACAGATACCATGGTATTAACATTCTGTTTGTCCACCTGTTAGAAGAAACAGATCTAAAGAGTCATAACTCTAAAACAGTGGGTGACAATTTAATGAAAAATTAAGCTCTGCATTTAGTTTCCTTTTAAGTTCAGTTGAGCATTCTGCAAGATCAAAGGGGCTTTGTAGATCGCAAATGATCTATGATATCAGAGAAACAGATTATAACCCAGGCACAGTTTGGTATTTAAGTAAGTATCTGCTTTTAATACCAATGTTGAAAGTAGGCTAATGGAACTAAAACACAAGTATCATTTCCTATGATACAAGTCTGTAATCCAGTTTAATATATCAGTTAAACACTAAAAGCATACTGTGAATTTATTTCAATGGTTTGGAAAGTGTCCTGAGACACCATAAAACATTTTTTAAAAACCAAGAAGTCCTACCTTAGTTTGAAATCTTTTGGATCAGGGACTGCACCCATGCACCTGTGGTTTTTAGAGAATCATAGAACCTGCAGAATGCCTGGAGAAGTGGGGCTCTTGGGTTCAGTGTATGAAGAATGGTTAAACAACAGCAACACTACCTGTCAGTGAAGACTTCCTTTTAGTATGGATGATGGAGCTTGGCCTAGAAGGCATCCTTCAGCTGACATCTCCCCCTTTCACATCCATGCAACATTATTGTGGGCTGTGGACTTGCTAAAAAAAAAAAGGTTATTCCAGGTTAGAAAGTTCCTCTTTTCTTCTGCTGTTTTTTTTTTTAACAGTTGCATGTTCCATATTCTTCTTTTAGAACTGATCATGCTCCATCTTAAACCTAACCAGGCTTTTCCATAAACCTAACCATGGCTGAGCAGCTGCTACACACTCACTTGTCCTGTCACCTGCACACTTCTTCCTACTTCATACCTGAAATTTACACCAAATTCACTCTTGTTTATTCTTGTGCCAATGGTGTCCTTCAGGCTAGTAGGTCTATCATCTCCTTGATATGTTTACAAGCAGCCATTGAATACCTTCATCTTCTCCAGGCTGAAGGAGTCGAATTTGTAATCTCCTCTTGCAAAACAGTTTGCCAATTTCCCTGATGGGTGGTCCTCCCACTTGCAATCTGAATTCATCACTTTTGCACAGCTGTGATGGGAATTCCACGTGCTGTTCCAGGAGAGACCTCATCAGCCCCCTGTACAATGGCATTAGTACAGCTGTATCTTTGCTAGAAATGTGTCTCTTGATGGACCTCAAGATTACATTGGTCCAACATGATGTGACAATGTCAGTAGCATAGGCATCTCATGCTTACCTTGCACATGTGGGGCTTTCTTCTCTGCAACTCAGTAAATACACAGAATGTCTGATTACAGCAGGAATTTATGCAAAGCACAAGGTCATGCCTTTAGGATTTTAGAATTTCATCACATATACCCTATTCCACTCTGAGGTCATCTAGGCTTTCCTGAAGGATACTTCATGCAAAAGAAAGATCATAGTTTCAGAAGAAGCTGAAGACTAAACATCTGAGGTCTGCAGAGAGCTTGTAATGCAGAAAGATGGAAGTGGGATGGGGTTTTTTGTCATTGAGCCCACTGACACACTTTGAACTGAGTACCCAATTCTGAAGCTGGACAGAGGTCAGCAGCCTTGCCTAGGCAGAAAGAGCAGGAGAAACAGAGGGTGAGGTGACTTGGAATAAAGTGAGACGTCAAAGTATCAAAACTAGGTCATCAGTTTTAGTATAATAGGATAGGTGCTTCAGTTTTCACCTCATTAATCCAGTTGCCCCACTGGATAAACAACTCTACCTTGTAGTTAATCTTCAAACAAATACGCTCTTAGAACCCAGTGGGTATTTATCTAATATAGGATAACTGTCTTAGTGAAGCTAAATCAAATGCTTTTGGGTAAACTTAATTTAGTCTCTTGCTGGAACAGTTTCCTGAATGAGGTGAGGGAGAGGAAATGCTAAACTCCTGTCTGAAGCAAGGATGGTGACACAGAAGGCAGCTGGAGCTTCTTACTGGTAGTAAATTTCTCCTGTGGATCTAAGCACGTCTTATGTGACCCCAAAATATAGATTATTAGCAGTTCCGAGGTAGTTTTTTAGTTGTACAGCAAGAAACTTTTGAGTGTGGCCAGTGCCACTGGTCATGTTTTACATGTGAAGAAAGCATGATGTGGAAAAGGCAACCTAAGGAACCAGCGGTGAAGCTGTAAGCACAGCCCAGGTTTTCTCTTCCCCATTCAGAGCTGTGGTGCCAAGGCCCCCTGCTTTTCTCAAGCACACAATAATTGTATGAAAACTGACCTCCTTGGAGGATAACCCCTCTCACACTGTACCAGAAACAGGCAACTGGAAACAGTGAAACCAACCTGCCT
The DNA here is from genome assembly GCA_038090715.1 of Florisuga fusca. Classification (NCBI taxonomy): domain Eukaryota; kingdom Metazoa; phylum Chordata; class Aves; order Apodiformes; family Trochilidae; genus Florisuga; species Florisuga fusca. The sequence goes on from JAAWXA010000002.1 coordinate 2,535,644, forward strand.
CCATCTTGCCCTGGACCTTGACTCAGGCTGTGGTCAGACTGTGCAAGGAAACCTTCTGGATATCAGGTTCTGTATGAAGGCCCCAACTCACCTCCATCTCACCACTTCCCTGGAGATATTTAAAAGACATGTAGACATGGTGCTTAGGGACAGGGTTTAGTGGTGGACTTGGCAGGGCTGGGTTAATGATTGGAGCTGCTGATCTTAAAGGCCTTTTCCAAACAAAGAGATTCTATGATTCTAAAGTTAAGAGACAGTGTGACCCATGAAGGTGGAGAATGCCTGTTTGCTCCAAATAGTCTGCCCATGTTCACTGTGGAAGCACTGGGTTTTAATTCCCCACAAGAATGGTCAGACCCTCTTTGAATCTCTTCAAGGCCTTGCCCACCACAACATCTGGTGGAACGGATCTCCAAAAACCCACCATGTTTTCCACAGTGGCAGTTCTTACTGATTTGGGGTTTCCTGACTTCTACTCTTATTTTATGCCTTGTGTTGAGGGGCACGAAAAAAAAAAACAAACAAAACACAACACTGTTGAGCCAATCTCTTTTCTGCTTTTTCTGGTACTGCACAAATTTAAGGTGGGAAGTTTTGGCAAGCAGTGTTTATCCCTTCCCTTTGGAGCCCAAGTCACGTCCTCAGCCCTAGCAGGATTTCTGGCTCCTTCCCCATGCCCGGGGCTCTCCCATCACCCTGCTTGATGTCTTCCCGAGTGGGCTGAGCAGCACCTCTGCCCACAGGCTCAGGCATGCTCACACCTCCTGGGTTCCTTTTCACCATTCCCCCTCTTTCCCCTGCCACAGCCCTGACAGCACAAGCTTTTATCACATCCCTTCTTATTTAGCTCCCTTCCACCGTAAACACCACTTATCTTTTCAATCTCTCTCCATATAAGATTTTTTTCCCCAGGTCTCAAATTATTCTTGTCATCCTTATCTGAACATCCTTTAATTCCCTTGGCAGTGACATATAGCATTCCAGATGAGAGAAGCCTTGGTTTTATACCAAGTTGAAATTTACTCCATCCCATTTCTTATCCAACCTAACCTTTTGTTTGCCTGTTTGACAGGAGCTGTACCCTAAGCTGAAAAATTAAGTGAGAAGGGTGCAATAATGATTCAGAGGTATTTTCTGCTGGTCAGTGGTGTTACTAAGGTGTTCCTTTGACTCTTAAGCTTTCTGCAGTGTATTCCCCTTTTGAGCTCACCTTTGCTTGTACAACACTGCAATCAGGGAGCTGCTCACTACCCCTAACTGCTGACAGCAACTCAGGTCCTCCAGAGTGGGACAGACACCTGTAATTAGTGCTACTCTCAGTAGCACCCACACAGGATTTTTCTTGAGCCACAACTAAGCTTGCTTTGCCCTAATGTATATATATATAAAAAAATTAATATAAGATTTTCGTAAACCTTCTGAAGTCCCCTTCCAATTACCTGGAGATCCCCTGTCATCTGTCAGTGCAGCAATCTAATGAATGCATCTGCAGCTGGAAAGTGTGCTCAAGTTCCTTCCTACCCTTTTTTTATATGGATTATTTCACATTCACCTGCAGTGGTTTAACTGAAGGATAACAGGGGAAGGACTCTCACCTTGATCTGGGTTTATACGGTGCCTAACAAAGTAAGACCTTGATCCTCAACTAAGCCCACAAAAAATACTACTGCTAATACTAACTTATCCTGTACCTTCACACTGTCCACTCACCTAATTCAGCTGTGACCTTCAGAAATACTTTATCACCTATTTTGGACACAGAAGTGATGGTAGCTATAAATTTTACCATTTTGTTTGTCCAACCATTTTCTGTATCACTCTTTCTTTTACTTTGTGTCTTCTTGCTTGTTGGTTTTAGATTTCAATTTGTTTGGGACATGAATGTTCCCTCGTTGAATACATGGTCTAATACACTATTCACCTTCCAAAATAAATACAAATTAATAGTATCTTATCACATCCCATTGAAGTTAAGGGAGCTCCTGGTAGGAAAAGGCACAAGATAAATAACAGTAGTAGCATCTGTCCCAAAGAGTTTGTTTTAATTAGAAATATAACTACACACATTAATAATTTACAGCCTAAAAGATTATGAATGTGTAATGTTTAATAACAGTAAGGTAAAAGGTGATATTTAGTTTCCAGCATGAATGCTCAGACAGTGAACTTAGAAATAACTGTGGCTGTGTGGTTTGGTCTGTAATTAAGATTTGATTAATCCCTAAAGCTCAGTGTAACTTAGATTGGACTATATTGATTTGAATTTCCTTACAATTACACTTTAAGTATAGCAAACTTACCTGCTCATTGTGATGCTATTCAAAGTGCTAGCAAAGTGTTTAAAGGGTCTGTCTCATCTTGGACTAGGGTGTCACTAAACATCCTATAGAAAAGGTATCCAGCTCCTTTGGTTATCATGCTATAATGAGGAATATTCATGTAATAAGAAAGAAAATTTATAATTTATTTCTTCCAGAATTAGCTTCTCCCCCCCTCTTGGGCTTCATGATATCAAACTCAAACAAAGTCCATCAAAGCTGATGAGAACTCTCTCCTCTTAATCACAAACACACAGCTGTGGGTCTTGACATAAGTTTATCTTCTCACAGGGAAAAAAAAAAAAAAAGCCATGGCATAAACCTTTCATTGCCAATTGGATGTGGTTACAAGAAATGGAGGAGACAAGGACACAGCTGTATGAAGGTAAATTCAACTCCAGGACTTCACAAGGCAGAAATAAACCACAAGACTTCAGGCAGACTCTGTTGAAAAGCTCAAAGAGAGGTGGTACATCCTCTCAGTCATTACAAGACTGAGAGATTTCAGACATGATTTGAACAAGTCCAACATCCCTGGCCTTAGAAGAACTGCAGAAGATTGTAATGGCTCTCTCCCAGTGACCTAAATAATTCAGAATAAACACACCTATAGATATAGACTATACTAAAAAGCACTGAGGATTGATACAGTGTTTGTCCTTGACTTACAGTGACCATTTTTTGATAACATTAGGACCTATATAATTCCATGTTAACAATTTCCTTCACTTAGTGCATTTTAGGAAATAAATTGAGAGATGTGCTGAGCTGGAAGGCTACCTGAACTCTCAAAAACTCTTTATGCAGCTACTTGTCCTTTATCTAACAAATATTTCTTATCCAGCTTCTGAAGGAAACCGTCTGTTAAACAACTCCCCAGATCCACATCAGCTCTATGGGTGCTCTGGAATTACAGTCTCAGCAAACCAATGCAGCCAAACTTCAAATGCATTATTAGAAGGATTCATGATGACTCCATAGCATCCAGAGAAATTCTGCTTTCTAAATGTTTGTCTCAAAATTTATTTTTTTCAGGACCTGCTGGCTACCTCTTAGCAGCCTATTACCCTAAAGTGACACTTCTAAAGAGCCTATCAGCCTCCATAGGGCAACCAGCACTTTACCTACAAGAGGTTACCTGGAATGTGAGCAAAATTTGTTTCACATGTAGAATCACAGATTCATAGAAAGGAAGGGACCTTAAAGTTTAGTTTCACCCCCCTTGCCAAGGGAAGGGACACATACCACTGGATCAGGTTGCTCCAAGCTCCATTCAACCTGGCCTTGAACACTTCCAGGGATGGAGCCTACACAGCTCCTCTGGGCCAGCCTATGCAAGTGTCTCAGCACCTTAGAATCATAGAATTGGCTGGGTTGGAAGGGACCTCAGAGATCATCAAGTCCAACCCTTGATCCACTACTGCTGTAATTACCAGACCATGGCACTGAGTGCCACATCCAGTCTCTTTTTAAATATCTCCAGGGACGGAGAATCCACCACTTCCCTGGGCAGCCCATTCCAATGCCTGATCACCCTCTCCATAAAGAAATTCAATTTAAGACTGTGCTTGTCTTGCTGATAGTTGCCTGGGAAAAGAGAGTCCTTCATGCAGGACTGCCTGGTAATGGATGACAACTTGTTACAGCCATTAGAGCCAGGGTGGCCTAGTGTTAGGCACAGCCATCTGTCATGGTGTCTTTTTTTCCTCTGGTTCCTTTCACATTTTAAGGGATGTTTCAGAACAAGGTGGAAAAAATGAGACTTACCATTCAGCAAAGGCAACGCCGATGATGGGTAGAGAGACCCGAAGACAAAATCATTCTGGGGATCCAACCCCCAAAGGAAGGAGTTTTGAAGACGTGGGCTTGAGACTGCCTCAGTTTTGAAGATCTGGCAACACTCACCTGGCACTGCAAATGAAAATATAAACATGGACTAGGAAAGCCATGACTGCCCCCATTTGAGCATACAGAGCATACAGTCAGGAGCATCTCAGCAGGTGGAGGTGTTGGCTTTCTTGCAGGTCACCAGATCCTAGAAAGAGGAAATGCTGTGTAAACAAGACCTGGGGGGCTGCATCATGTGGCTTCCTGAGGTCTGTGCTCTTCATTTCTGTTACTCATTATTAGGAAGGGACACATCTACAGAAGTGAAGAACAAGAAGACTATAGCAGCTTCTTTAATCTTGCTGGTGATTCACCTAGTGAATGCGAGAGACAAGAGGAGAGACAGTTCTGGGGGAATCTTATAGACAATATGTACCGTCTGGCTTATAAAAAGAAAATCCTGGTTACTATAGATGAGTCAAAGTAGTGTGCACAGCATAGCTTTAGAACTAATGCAGTTTACCAGCAGACATGGTTACAGAGGTCTCAGCACACACAGCCTTACAAGCTGTTCTCAATCTCCAAGGTCTGTTTTCTTTGGGAGAATGATTTAAGTGCCTCCATTTCAGGTTACGTAGAGTCCTGTGAGGATCAAAACATTCAGACTTAAAGAGTTTCAGTTTGGGTTTCCTCTGCTCCTGTGGAGTCTGAACATGGTGCTGTGTTATAGGGTTGTTGCTTTATAGCTCCTGCTGCTTCAGGAGTCTGGTTAAAGCCCATTATCCTACACACAGATGCTGCATCCATGGTTGCTTTCCCTCACTGGTGTGACCTGCAAGGCTAATGATATCTGCTGCTATGCAGGACAGAGGAAACTGGGGTCTGAAAGGGATATTTAACATTCAGAGAAGAGCTGTCAGACTAGGTCACCAAATATTTCCTAATTTTACTTGAAGTAAGGGAGTTGGCAGAGCTTCCCTGAGAACTGGCATCATGATGACAATCCAAACTTCAGTCCATGAGTTTTGATGTAGTTGAGCCTAAGGCCCCTTCAGACACTAGAGCTGAAAGTGGCATTTCAGGCTTGTACCCCTTCCTGCTCCGTGTGAGCTCTGAAGACCAACTTCCAGTGACTTCAGAAAGAACAGGAACCTTCCCTCTCATAAAAAAACAAAAAAACAAAAAAACAAAAAACCACCTTACATACCATCAGAATTGCTCCTAGTCACATTGACAGCGTGAAAACAGATAAAGGTTCTAATGTCACATTTTAGCAGCACTCCTGAGCCATGTGCACACTTCAGACAGATCCACCATGATGGTTAGACCTGCAGGAACACACAACTACAGGCACCTGAATCTGTGAGTGATGCCCTTTCACATTTTCCCCTCTAATCTTTTTTTATGCCTTCTAAAATTCCCTTTCATTGGAAAGAATTTTATGTCTATAGCAGTCCTCGTTGCCTATAGTAATACCCTTTGATTACAGATATTTTGAGGTCCTTCTTTGGTGGCTTGTTGCTGCTATCCATCACCTGAGAAGTCCAGCCTGGGGAAACAACAGCTCCCTGGGTGGTTGCTGGATCTCCAGCCACAGAGGTTTTCCTCTGAATAGATTGCCCTGATTGGCCATGGCTATTCACCTTCTGTTCTCTTCAAAGTGTTCTCCTGTGTTTTCTCCAATATTTCAGACCAAGTCTCCTGCACTTGTCAGAGCAATTCAGATCAAGGGAGAGATGTTTTTGCAGAAGCGAAGGCACAGTGTCACTTGGTAATTAAAACAGCGTTGACAAAAAGAGTGAGTTTCCTTGTACACATTCATGTGCCACTATCACAGATATTTATGCTGACCAAAATCAGCTCAGAGGGTAAAAAAAGGGACAACACGGAAATTCCATTCCTACTTCTGTCTCTGTGCCCTTTAAGTCATCAAAACTTTCTGACAGTGGAATGAATGTGGGACACCAACTGTATAAAAAGCCTTTCCCTAGGAAAAGGAGACCAAAAAGCATTCCAAATGACAAATTCCTCATTTTCTTAATTCATTTCCTTACTAAAAATGTGGATCTCCAGAACACGAACCCATTGTTGATGAGAATGAAGGTAATAAACACTGCCACATAACCTTGACTGTTCCCTGAAAACTGCAGTTACCCAGAAGCCCAGTCACCTAACATAAAAGAAACCTATCCACTTTAATTAGCAGAGCAATCAAAAGACTCCTACTCAGGAAAGCATTTATCACCAAATAGAAAATGAATGATACTTTAAAATTAGAATATGCAGAATTCATAGCCAAAGGCACTCAGGGGAAAAAGAGCTTTACACCAAACCAGACATGGAATTTTTTTTTTGGCTTCAGTCTAATGAACTTTAACAATAGATAGCAAATTCTGGCTGGCAGCACATTTTAGCAATGAATCTGATTTTTCAGAAATACTAAGCAACCCTTGCTAGTCATGGGAGGAGGAGAATGGCATTTAGGAAACCCTTGTTAACCTTCATTCAGACCTCAAATCCAGATCCTTGGAAATCCAGTTTATAAAAAAAATCTTCACCTGTACAAGTACAGTACAAATCACCAGCAGGAAAATTTTATTCTAATTGTTTGTGTTGATTAAGAGTTCCTTGTATCCCACCAACAGTTGAAAATACTGTAATGGGAGAAACAAGGCAACAGTGTATTTCATCATCAGGAGGATGGGAAAAGCTCAAATGGAAAGATGAGAGCAATCTTCTCTAAGTCTTCACTATATTTTAGGAAAAAAATAAAATACCCAAAAGTCAGGGAAAAACTTCAGATAAGAATACCTTCCTGTGACTTTGGAAGCTCACAGGGATTTTGAAGTATAGGAAACAGGAGATGCTTTGAAGAAGGTAGGAGGTGCTGTCACTAAGTGGTCAGTCTTCCTAGAGGTGGTTGAAATGCAAAATGCACAGTTTTCCATTAGGTTTACAAATCTCATCTTGTGAGGATGCTGAAAGCCAAGAGGACTAAGGTCTAACTCAGCCAAGGTGCCTCCTACCAAAGAAGTTCCATAATTATTGCAAAAAGCAACTGCAAGTCAGCCTACCACAGACTCCCAAGTACAGATGGGATTATTTGATTGTAACATTTCAAAATGCAAAAGCTTCTGTTCATATGAACACAAACTATGCAAGTCATCTTTGGTCTGCAAAGTTAGGATCCTACAAGTTGCAACCAACAGGAAAGTTGATTTGAATGCTAAGTAAGGCCATAACGACAGATTTACTCCCAGGAGGTATTCAGCTATTTGATGTGTGAAGAGTACAAAGGGAATGAGATGGGGTGTGGGCCCTGATAAAAAGGGGGGACACAAATCAGGAAGTCAGCCCATATTCAGCCTATTTGTTTCTGCTTTCTTCAAAGGCTTTCCTCTGTTTTAAGAAGTTCTGTGATTTTATAGACCCATTGGACTTGACATGATCTGCGGACGGTAGGACTAATATTTATAAAAATTGCTTTGTCCAGGGAACATAAGATTGGTCCCCAGTGTATTGCTCCAGCCATGTATTGCTCAGCTATCACAGTTCTAGGAGCAGTCAAGGAATATTGGTGCCCTTGGTTACTGCTGAACACTCTCAATTCTTTTTTTGCACGCATGTGGCTTGGCTGCAACAAATTTTCTGGATCAGAAAGAGGTAACGTAGAGCAGTGTAAACAATAAAACCCCAATCTGACAACCAGAAGGTCCTTGTCTGAACTCATCTCCACACAACTAAGCAACCCTCATTCCATCTACTTCCAGTCTGTACTTGTCTTCTGCACTTGGTATCCAGCAGGTTCTGAGCTTCAAAGACACAATAACCACCAAGATAATTCTTAACGCTCTGCACACTAAGGAATTAAATTTGTCTGCAGAGATTTTAGAAGCACTTAATAAGACCTGTTTATTACCTTGTTGTTTGCCTAAAAAACCCTCATAATGGGGAAGCACCCTTGAATGTCACAGTATCAGGGCCAAAAAACACAGTTATGCACAGAATAATAGAAAGTGTCCCTTGTTACATCCTCGCAGAACAATGGCTCCTTTTTGGCTCACCAAAATTAAACACTTTCATTCACCTTGGTTAAGAAATATGGCTAGCCTACTAGCTGGTAGCAGTCATGAACCGGTGTCCTATAGTGGAGTAAGGATGGTGGTATCTGGGCAGAGTTTGACAGATGAAGTCCATTGTCATCTGTCAGGAATGGCCTCAGAGTTACTCAGGATGATATCTGCGTCACCATTGTTCTGCTCATAGCTGAGTGGAGCTGGAGGATGCCTTTTGGGTGGCCGTACCCTATTAGTGATTTCCACTGTTTCCAGATCTAGATTTAAATATCCCAAGCAATAGAGCTGCTACAGGGAACCATCCCATAGCAAAAAGAAAGTTGTCTTTCAATAAATTGTCCTGATTTCCAGGATGCCATTTCCTTTGTCCGAGTCTTAGTTCCCTTTAGATAGATTTATAAATATTATAGTATGATAAACTGTGTAATGTGAGATGTCCAATCCATTTCTGAATACTCTGGGTTGACATACAGGACTGTACAACATCACACTGATGCATTATCATGAATTGAGACTGTAAGGCCCACAGGAGCATGGTGGTCTGCCCAAACTAATGAGGCCTTCATCTCGGTTGCAGTTCCCTCTCCAGATTTGGTACAGAATCACAGAACCATAGAATGGTTTGGGTTGAAAAGGACCTTAAATATCATCTAGTTCCAACCCCTCTGCCTTGGGCAGGGACACCTTCTGCTAGAACAGGTTGCTCAAAGCCCCATCCAGCCCAGTCTTCAAAACCTCCCTGAAGCAGGAAGCCACAGCCTCTCTGGGAAACTTGTTCCAGTGTCTCATCACCCTCACAGTAAAAAAATTCTTCCTAATCTTTAATCTAAATCTACTCTCTTTCAGCTTAATGCCGTTATCCCTCATCCTATCACTCCATGCCCTTGTAATAAGTCCCTTCCCAGCTTTCCTGTAACCTCTTTAGGTACTGGAATTTGCTCTAAGGTCACCCTGGAACCTTCTCTTCTCCAGGCTGGAGAATCCCACCTCTCTCATAGGAGAGGTTGTCTCCAGCCCTCTGATCATCTTCATGGCCCTCCTCTGGACTCTCTCCAACAGCTCCATGTCCTTCTGTTGGGGGCTCCACAACAGGATACAGTACTCTAGATGGAGTCTAACAAGAGTCTAACAAGAGCTGAGTAGCAGGTGACCTCCCTTGACCTCTTGGTCAAACTTCTTTTGATGCAGCCCAGGATATGGTTGGGGTTTTTTTGGGCTGCTAGCACATATTAATGTCTCATGTTAAGGTTCTCATCAAGTCCTTTCCCTCAGGGCTGTTGTCAATCCATTCTCTGCCCAAGCCACAACTGTGCTTGTAATTGCCCCTTCTTATGTGCCAGACCTTGCATTTGGCCTTGTCAGACTTCATGAGGTTGGCATGGGCCCAGCTTTCAAGCCTATAGACACTTTATCCTTCCAAACTTCCACTCTGCCTTAACGAAGTCTCCAAGGTTATCTGTGTAGAGACTGTGCAAAGGACATGTGTTTGCTCCAAAACAGATGCAATTGTAGCTTGAGTGATTCCTCACACTGTAAAGTGTTTTGTGGATCTCCATTATGAGTTTGCACTGACTCAATAATAACCTGAAATAAAGAGAATAAAGATCCATGAGAAAAATATTTTAAAAGTACGTAGGACAAACACAGTCCTGGAACTTGCAGGCTGCTGATTTATGGCATTAAAGAGAACACTAAGTTTTTGGTAATGGTTTACAGCCATGGAAAGTAAAAGAGAATGCCAGTTTTCAGGGAGGACTGGAATTAGCTACAGAAAGGACTTGAATTGCCCATGAACACATCCAGCAGAGCTCCTGCAATTGCAGGGAAATGCAATCCTAGGAAGTGGGAACCTCTTGACAGCCCTCAGGACCTAGCCCTCAAGATGGACCTGTGCAGAGAATTGGATAAACAGTTGCAGATAACCTGCATTTCTCTTGGAATCCCCTGTTTCCAGCCAGGCTTAGTGAAAGAACACAGCTCTGAGAAGCTTATCTGGGTTTTTTTCTAGACATATCAGTAGGTTTAACAAAAAATTGTCACCATCTTCTTTCCAAATTTGCTGCACTAAATTCTCCTCTAGAGATTATTTCATGCTACAGGCAGGACTATCTTGTCTCTAACTCTACCTGAGCTCATCACCCTCAGGTCTTCCTATACTCACCTGTGCCAAGCCAGCTGGTAGAGCCAAGGGAGTCCAGGGCACTTTCCACCTCACTCCTAACATTAAACAGGTGAGTAACTCTTTATAAAGCTTCTTTCTCTCCTTCCACTATACACAGTGACTGGGTCAGGTGGACATCAACAATGTGGACAACTCCAAAGGTGGTCTGGGTGGGCTGCACCTTATCTGTCACAGTGGAAGCAGATGCAGAAAAGGAAACAATCTGAAGGTTTTAGGAACAAGTTCCAGGCATGAAGAACAGAGATGTCAATAAAGCCAGGTCCACGTTTCAAAATGTTGTCACCATGTTGGCATGTCAACCATGCATGAAGATTTTGGGTGCCTGTCATGTTCCCTTTGAGAAATCTCCAGACTTGAAACAAGTGATTGATACAGAAAGGAAAATTATGTGATTTACTAAAGACACTCACTCTGCAGGCAGATGCAATTGGTTTAGAGTGGTGTGGGACATGTTGCTCTCTGGCTTCAGCAACTCTAAGACCATTCTGTTCTCTTTATCTCACCTCCCTCATAATGTAGGCTGTAGGGCCCTCCCTCAGGGGAATCATGCAACAGGCTCTTGACTTTCAGCTGACTTAGAATATATCTTCTAGGAATCCATCCAGCCTTGATTTAAAACTGTCAGATGATGGGGAAATTGGGGAAGTTGTTCCAGGAGCTAAAAATGCCTGTGGTTAAGACTGCATGCTCATTTTTAGGTTGAATTTTGAGACATTCAGCTTTCAGCTACTGCATCCCATCATGATTTTGACCTCTTCTATGAGGAGAATCAACTCTAACCCAAATGCAGGTTTTAAGTATATATCATACTGTACTCATACTCCTTGTAGTAACTCTCCTCATGAGAGAAAATTTATTTCACTTTGAAAGTGAAAAGACCCACCTTGTACTTACTGAGCCAGGAGAGTTAATGCACACTTTACCTCTCCTTCCAACAGCTTCCCCAGGTAGCCTTTAATCTGCAAGATGAAAGAGCCTTCTAATAGCATATCAGGAAATTTACCTGCATGGTGTGATTAAGTCTCACTTAAATTTCTATTTGTTAAGTTAAACAGAACAAACATTTCTTCCCCTCCCTCACCCTTTGTGGATGGTGCAGAAGCTATGGGATGATCCAGATCCCAGAAAACTCTGATCATCTTCTGTCCAAAGGCATCTAGTTCTTTCTTCCTTAAGTCAGAAATTGCTAAAGATATTTTCAGATATGCTGTGGATAGGGATTATTTTTCTTTTTCCTACACTACATAAAGTAAGGAGACATGAACAGAATGTCTGTTAGTAGGAACCTTTCTAATATGAAAGAGTAAAAATCTTCTTGTTGTTAAAGACTTTTATAAGATGCTGTAGGATCGCAGGCTATTTACTCTGACATCTCTGTAAAAGTTTCTGAAGCTGCCAACATTAAAAAAAATCCTAGCAAAAGCAGCATCTTCAGGGACTTCTCTAGTGATAGTTTTTTATTTATGACTCCATTTAAAAAATTTAACTTAGAGCATTTGTTTACTTATGTCGGGACTGGCTTCTCCCCATCCTACAAGCCTGTGTAGGGGAACAAAGGAGTGTGTCAGGAGCTAGTCCTATGGCAAACAGCCCCATGGGATGCCTCAGTGCCCTCTCTCCAGTATTTTTCCTATTGTGCCCACGGCAGGGAGTCAGTCACTGCTTGACTTGTAGGAACCTGAGAAGAAATTAAATCCTTGGGCTGATCTGGGGGGCTCATAGCGAGCACAAATGAGGCTGCATGGAGTGATCCTGTATGGATAAGGTCAACTTCCAGCATTGGAGTTGCCCTGGAGAAAATTTCTACAAGGAAAAGAACCACAGTCACAGCCTGAATCCCCAGCTAAGAGCAAACCTGGACCCTACCAGCACCCCCAGAACTAACACCCCCTTTTAAATCCCATCCCACCATGGATGTGGATCACTACCACTGTCACAAAGAGAAGGCAGCTCCTTCTCCTTGCTCCCAGGCTGAAAAGCCTTGAGCCATTTGAAGGTACTTCGAGTTAAATTCAGGCTGGAACCCAAAAGTGGACCACTATGGGACAGGGAATGACAGAGATGTGCTTGGTCAGCAGGCAGTGGCTCACTGAAACCTGCATCTGCTACAATTTCCATATCAGCTGGTCAGTACAGAAAGGTCTGACTGGCCTCATAATTCAGGGCTTGAAACGTCCAGAGGTGCTCAAACAGAGCCACTCCAAAACCATTTGTTAGAGCTTCCTATCCTTTAATACCCCTGTAGCATGTGGTTGTAAGCAGATGCACAGTTTTTAAATTAAAGAGGGAATAAAAGGTTTTGAACACTCTGGATTTCTGTCTGGCTGCAGGACTGGATTGTGTTAGAGAAACTCCACAGCACTTTAAAAGGGATTGTGTAAGGGCACCCATGCCCCTCCAAAAAATAAATGTCTCTGGGGCTTGAGTTTTGTTTCCCCATTGTTTCCCTTCAGCAGCCCAGTAATCCCACTGCTTTGCTGTTTTGCTTTGCCCTATTCAAAAGGAAAACCCTTACACAATGAGACCCTTTTGGCACAGCAAAAACATCAGGGGTGTTGAGCTGTGAAGAGCTGTGTCATTTATAGGCCTGGTCAGAAGCTGTGTGGGTTGTTTTTTTGGTTGGTTTTCTTTTGTCCCCAAAATTGGATAGAAATGGGGGGAGAAAGGAAGGAAAAGAAAAAAAAAAAACAATGTCAGGGGTCAGAGGAGTGTGTGCAGACCTCCTGAAGTCTCTGTGATGGTAGGAATGTCCCATTTCCAAGTGCTGCTTGCAAGGGCAGCCAGGTGCAGGAGCATGGGGAGCTGGAAATCCTGCTGCTCGAATCCACAGAAGGGTGTGGATGGGTAGATGCCTCCAAGGCTGGAAAAATCCCAGGCTGCAGGGACCAGAGGATACTGAGCCCTGTCAGAGCCTCCCACAGACCCAGACCTGACATTGCCAGGGAGAGCATCAGCAGACGATGCCCTTTTCCCATCCATCCTCTCTGCCAACACTCTTTGAGGATGTGTTTTGCCATGCAAGGGCAGAGTGTGAAGCTTGAATATCTTCTCAGAGCAACAATGATTTATTGTGTTGAAATAAGTCTGTAAAGTGGCTTTTACAGAGCAGCAGGCTGCAAGCCAAGGGGGCAGGTTTTTTGTATGTTATTTGTGAATGGCAGAAATTGGCATTCATCTCTTCAGGCAGGTTTCTGAAATGTATACTGTCCTTTAAGTGATTCCTTAATATTTAATATCATGGTAGGATGGAGTCTGATTTTATGGTTTAAAATGTCAATTTTCACAGCTGATTGAACTTGGTTTTAAATGGCAAGCAGTTTACTTGTATTGGAAATGATATAAACATATCAACTTATTTACTGACATTAAAAGAAGAGGCTACTTTATACTCCAAAGCCTTTCAGTTTTTAAAACTGAAAATTAGCTTAGATGACAAAGTTCATTTGCAGTTTCCCCCCCCCCCCAGTGACAGATTGATTATAATTTATAAAACAAGCCCGTGTATCTGGCAGCAAAGGAATTGCTTAAGATGCTAAACCACCCTCTCAAAAGTTTTCCCTAATTAATTATCAGCTGCTTGCAAGTCCATTCTGTTTTTCCTTTTGCTTGTATTATTTTAATGGTGACTATAATGTACATATAATGAGAAAAGCAGCATCTTATATACATGCAAATAAATCTTAAGACTTTAAGCAAGATTAAGCAAGCTAAAAAAACCCCACACTGAAATCCAGATGTGTGGAATCACAGAAATCAACTTTTTTAATACTTTCCTAACTCTGAAACCAATTAAAGCGTTCACGGACATAAAGGAACGGGGGTTCACACTGGCACAGATTTCCTCTGCCTCTTCTTAACAATAACTGCAACATTCAGTCGCATGTCTGTGCTATTAAAAAAAAAATAAAATTTTGATCCAAGGGCAGCAGGAGATGTGAAGTGGCCTGGGTGTGGATATCAAGTCTCCTGCCTCACTTGAAAGCTATCCATTAGAGGGGAATGCACTATCCACAGATGATATCCTGGAGACAGAGAGCAGCTGCAGGAATTTGAGGAGGGGGCAAAAAGAAGGGCAGAAGTGAGATCTGAAGAGCAAACCCAGGAATTAGGTCTGTGATTCACATGATGCCAAGAGGCTGATGATGTGAGGCAAAAGTGAACGCAAACAGAGGGTAACAGGGAACACCAGAACCCTGACAACAAATGGCTGATGGGATCTATGGGTTTGTCTTCAAAAAAGGGTAGGCCAAGAGACAACTTCTTTACAGATCAGTTGTCATCACCAGTTGGGTGACCTTAAAATCAGTATCCTTAGGCAATGACCACTGGGAACTCAGGGTTCAGCTGATAAGTGAGATGAGTCTTCAGTGTCAGAAAAGTCTTAACAATCTGAGCTTCCAAGGGAAATCACCATCTGTCTCTGAAAGCTGCAGACATGGTGAAAAAAAGTTTCTCTCTACAAAAGTATGCTCAGGGAGATGATGTTTTTAAGGAGCATGTTTGTCTTCCAGTTTTTGCCCCCAAGGCAATTACTGAATTTGTTGCCTGAGGCAGTCCCTAAGGCTTCTCCTGAGGATGTCAGTTCTCCTTCCCACAGTGTTCATTGATCTGTTTCTTTGGAGACCTTCCTGAGAGCAGCCCCGGGGTCAGGGAATCAATCCACCCTGCTACACCTGGCAATTTCCCTTGATATCCATTCTAGGGTGAACAGAGGTCCACAGCCCACCTCAAGCTTCCAGCCAGGTGACATCAGCTCTGTCCCCACAAACCTCCTACCCAGTGGAGGTTTGGCTGGAGCAGCCATGGCTACTCTGAGTGGGCAGCTGGGATGTGGCCACCTTTTTTTTTTTCAGAAGAGGAGGGTTTGTCCATGTGGGTGCCAGCATGATGATGCCAGCTGGCAGGAAGAGCAGAGGATGCATGGCAGCCTGCTGCAGTCACTGGGACTGGCATAGCCTTGGGAAGTGCTGGCTGGGAGCTAAGGAGCTGCACTGTAATTCTTGCTTACCAACCACCTTTTTCTTGCAAAAAGCTTTGAATGATGGTGCAGAAATTGTTCAGTGAAGAGAGAGCGAAGAAGGCTTTTGGACATCACTGTGATTGCTGCTTTTGAGAAAAGAGTAATTTGTCTAATATACAATCTGTCATCCTCCGTTCGTGCTGGAAAAGTGAGGAGCTGCTGGAAACTAACCACACATATGGTGACATGGCTCCATCATTAGCTTGGGTAGGAGACAAATCTCCCTGCATTGCTCTGGCAGGCTTTGTTGGAAACACT
Source organism: Florisuga fusca (assembly GCA_038090715.1). Classification (NCBI taxonomy): domain Eukaryota; kingdom Metazoa; phylum Chordata; class Aves; order Apodiformes; family Trochilidae; genus Florisuga; species Florisuga fusca. Next base: position 2,551,325 of record JAAWXA010000002.1, read on the forward strand.
TATCTCTTGGGCTCCTGTTAAAGACTGGCCAAGATGGACCCTTCCTTCCACCTGCTTTGCCTTGCAGGCTGTGTTGTCACCACGCAGCCTCTACCAGTAAATAAATGTTTCTCATGACCCAAAGCAACTTCTCCATGGAAAAGTTAACCAGTTACACTGGGGGCCTCTATGACATATATTTAATGAAGCAAACCCCATTTTATAAATATACATGTAAACCAACAGTTTCAGCTCCCTGTGTAACTCCTCTCTGAATCAAAATACACCCCTGGAAGTGGCATCTCCTGCAGTATATGGAAGTGTGCAGAAATTGCTTTCTTGTCTGTGGATATTTTTTCTTGTTCCTTCTTCACTGCAGTGTATTTTTAGTAGCTGTCTCCAAATGGAGCTCTTCCCTCTTCCTGGGATTTCCCCAGGCTGCACTTGCAGGACCAGGGAGGGCAGGAACTATTTATTACACTAATAATAATAATTAAATAATTACCCATTCAATTGCCATCTCTAATAATCATAATAACTGATTTCAAATTGTTGTTTCAGGGCTCTCCCGAAAGCAACATAAATTTTATGATGACTCTTCTGAAGATGCCTGAGGTGTCTTGCATAAATATTAATAAGATGGGAGATCTGGGTCTTCTGGACTGAAATGCTCAACCTCACTGAAAAGAAACTCATATACCCCAGCTTTGGGGTGTTGTAACTCTGGCATGGGCAGAGTTATTCCATATTTACTCCATTGCAGCTGGGAGCAAAGTTAGGCTCTGATCATTTAGCAGAGCCTATAAAATAGTGACACATACACCTAACTTAACCATGAGCCTTGGCACCTTTGTGTCAATATTTATTTCCAACCCTTCTCACTTTTCGCTGGCATTCAGATGTACAGCCAGCCTCTGCTAAATATTTTATTTGCATTGCATGTAGCTGAAAGAAGTTTATGTTAGGTGAGAAATGGTGGTGTATTTGAACACGTGCCATCTACAAGGGCTTTGTGTGCTCCGCAGCGGGCGCTGGCTCGGCTCCCCATCGCCAGCTGCAAGCCCAGCTGAAGATGCAACTTAGGTGAGCACAAACACACTCACACCGTGATCCCATCACATCCATCTGCCAAAGCTAGCAACAAGACATCAAAGGGGCCGTGGGATCCAGACCCCAAATGAGAAACCCTCCAGAAGGTGACCTGTTTGGAGGGTTAATTGGCTGCTATCTCCTTCTGCAGTCCCTGGGTTTTTGCTTTTTGGGTGGGCCATGGGTAAGGGTGAGGGCATGGGACCACTTTGGAAGCTACGTAATTTTCAGGGCTAAATAAATGATGGTTTTTGGATTAAAGGGCTGGGAGTTATGTGGTAAAACAACATTATCTTTCCATGCCCTCAGTCTTTCCCCAGCCTTTCTTCTTTCCCAAGCCCAGCACAGCAGGCAGCTTTGCTGATTTCCTACAAAAAAACACCAGGTCTCAGGTCATTATCCTGGTGCACAAAGATGCTGTGAGGTCCATGGAGCTGGCTCGGCTACCTAAATCATGGATGGATTTTTATTCCAGTGGTGTCGAGGCAGATTTCTCTTTGTGTTAATCCCTTGTGCTTCAGGGTGTCACAGTGCACAGGAAGCACAAAATCATGTTTTATGAGTGTGATCTGTCTGCAGATTCGGTATCACCTCCCTCCCAATCTTACCTGCCACAGTCAGCTAGAGCTCATAAATATACCCCTAATGCCACAATTAGCATACGCTCTTGGAAGAAAATTGTGCTTGTAGCAAGAGTCCCCAAGGGCCAATATCAACAGAGAGACGTTACAGAGCAGAAACTGAAGACCAGGGCTGAGCTTTCAAGCCCATGTTCCCTCTCTTGGTGCTGGCCTCTGCAGAGATTATTCCTGCTTTTATCAGGAACAGTTGATGCAAAAGGACTGAATATACTAACCCTGCTTTGACTTATGGTCAGACCATTTTTTTTGTTGGGACAGTAAGCAATGCCAGGTTTTCACCTCCCTGCTTCACTAAATCTGGCTGGATAATTGAAAACCAAAACAAAACACAAAAAAACCCCAAACAAAAAAACCCAAACCAACCAACCAACCAACCAACAAAAAAACCCCACAAAGAAAACCACAACTACCTTAACATCTAGCTTCACTTTTGTTCTTGATCTTTTCCTTCAGTTTTCTAAGCTGCTCCTGGCAAAGGGGACCAACTCCCTTGCCAGCTCTGAGGAGACAGATTGACAGGGTTCCGGCACAAAGCAAGAAGGACAGCTGAAGGAGACTGTTTAGAAAGCAAAGGTAATGAACAAGGCCTGCTCCTTTGATTTTTCTGTTTGTCTTATCAAAGTGGGACCCCATCTTGCAGGGACCTGCATGTCTTTTGACTAGGAGCAGAGTCAGTGCCTGTTTATGGGTTTGCAGCAGGGGTATGGTGCATGAAAAACTCTCCCAAGCAGACTGGAAAAAGTGTGGGTTTGTCTGCTGCCTGCTCTAACAAGCCTTTGATCTTACTGAGACTTCTAATGGGATCCAATTGCAACCGTAATCATAAATAAGTGAAAAATATAAAACAGGTAACAAAGGCAGCATAAATGTGTTGCCACTTGAAGATTTTGAATTCCTCCCTTGCTCAGCGTGGTTCACTGGAATAAATGGAAACAGCAGACCTGCTGAGGAGAAATACTGACATTTTATGGCACCTGATTTGTGATGCGATGGGAATGCTGGGTGGCAGTGGGGACAAATTTTCACTTTATATTCTGCTCAAATGAGACAAAGATTACAGTTAGGAGTCAAGTACTATCAAATTATTTATTGAATTCTGTTGGGGTGGAGAGGGTATTTGCTCTTTTTTCCAGAAAAAAATATTGATTTTAAGGATGGCTTTGATATCAATTAGGCTCAACATGAGAGACAGGCAGTCACTTTGTATAGGGAATTTAATTAAATGCTCTGTACTTAGTCAGAAGAGTGTTCGAAGGATAAAATTGTTTTCCCCCTTTGGGTCAATTCTTTGTTATGTTTGTATAATGCAATTAAGGAAGGACTCATGCCAAGCAATACTTATGTCTGGTATAAAGCTGTCCATACATAGTGACTGGCTCTTCGGACTTCCAATAGATGAACAAATCTTAGCTGCATTTGGATTTTGTTGTCTTTTGTTTCATTGCTAGGAGAATACATCCTCACAGGTGTGTGCCTCTCATCAGGCTCCCTGAGGACCAGGCAGGCACAAGCAAAGACATGAAGAGAAGGGTGATACTCCACAAAGCTCTTTCCTTCCGAAAAATTAGGATTAACAGACTCGACCTGAAGCTGTTCAAGTTCATAGGTGGTTATTAAGGGTTAAGCCCAAGCCAGAGCTTGTAACTAAGATTAGTCTTTAACATAAGGGCACATAAAGTAGCAGCTTTTGGGGAAAAAGCTCTGAGGGGCACAAAGCTAGAGTCTATCTGTTGTCCTGGAGCTGAATAGCTAGCACTGGTTAGATGAAAGTCTTGCACAGAGCTGGACTTCAGCCCAAGACTCTCCATTGCTTTGGTGAATTTCAGAGCATTGGTTGCAGGGTTTTCTGTGTGAAGGAGCTTTCGAAGGATCACAGCAAGTGGCTGGCAAGAGGCCAAACATGGGCTGAACCAGAGCTGGCATCAGAGGATCCTGAAGTCTACAGGTGCTGCAGTCATAGAATCATGGAATGGTTTGGGTCTTCTAGTCCATCCCTTCCCTGCAGTGAGAAGGGACATCTTCAACTAGATCAGGTTTCTTAGAGCCCCATCCAACCTGACCTTGAATATTTCCAGGGATGGGGCATCATTCACCTCTCTGGGAAACCTCTGCCAATGTCTCAGCAGTGTTTCAGTCCTGTGACTTCTCCATAGACTCCTCTGACACACTGATTATGAACAAATTGATTGTTTCCTTGATTTACTTACATGCATGGGTGTTTGGGGCTATGGATACATTTCTGAATAAAGTTTAGAATACAGCTAGTTTCCTTTTTGTATGTGATACTCAAAAAAAAAAAAAAAAAAAAAAAAAAAAAATCCTTCATAGCTATTTTAACTTCTAATTAGAGATGCAAAAACTGACATTTCAGCCTACCCAGGTGGGAAAAAAATCTGCAGGGTTCCTGCAGCCCTTCTGATTTCCTGGGAAAATCATGGTCCCCTACCTTGTGCTTGTCAAAGCATACACTGCAATTCCAGGCTATTTCTGTTCTATACGTAGGGCAGGATATCCAGAGAAACTCAGCCATGCTTTGAGTCTACTCCCAATGAAGCTGGTGGTAGACCCTTCATCTGAGCAGAGTTAGAGCAACATTGCAGAATAACTGAGAATCCCAGACACAACTTTAGAGGGAAAGTGCAAAGCCAAACACACACAGGAAAGAAGCCAAAAGAAATTGGCATTGTGGAGCATGATTCCTGCCTTATATATGGCAGTGGTGGGTACTAAGGAAAATAAATACATAAGACAGATACGTAAACAGCTAGGAGAATGACAGAGACAGACACATGCATACACAGGGCTGGTGCCAAACTGTTGAAGTCAACAAAAAGTCAAAGATGAGTGTACAGGATGACTCCAGACCAGGTTTGAATAATGCAAGGGAGTTAAGAGAAAAGACCTTGCTCTAAGTCAGTTTTCGGCATTCAAGTAGCCATTCAGATGACTCAAGCAGACTAGTGATCTGCTCAGACCAATGCACAACTGTCTCTTTTATCTGATTGTGCTCCTGTCATAACACATGCAATCCTCACATGTCCTTCCAGTGAAGCAGAAAACCCACATAAGGTTCCTGCATCACTTAAAACCTTCCTCACACAGAGCGCAGCATCCTCTGCAGTTCCTTCATGCTGGAGAGGCTTTCACTGAGATGGAGTTTATTATGCATGATAAAGCTGGCATATATTTGCTCTGATGTAATTATCATTTTACAGCGAGAGTCTGCAAATCATTCAGAAGCACTCAGGCCTGTCTTCTCAGCAGTGCCTGAGATTTCAGGGGCAGATAGGTAACTAAACACCTTGGGGGTTGTTCGTATCTCTTGTCTTCCCCTCCTTCTCTGTCAGGGATTTTCAGCCTGTGCTACACCAACCTCATTCCCCTGCTGTCACAGCAGCAACAAGTTTTGGGACCCTTTGCACCCAGCAAAGAGCGTTATGGAGGCTGTGACCCCACAAGAGGCCCCATGTTCCAAGTGATTTCTCACTTGGATGCCATATGGATATGCCAGCACATACAGGTTTTTTTATTTTTTTTTTCTTTTTTTCCCTCCAATTTCCATCTGCTGAGAGGGAGCTAGAGTGGAGGGCTTTGCAAGTAGTAGACGAAAATGTTAAAAGCTTGAAAAAAACCAAAATGTTATTCAGGGGACATAAAAATAATGTTGCTTATTGAATGTGATTTTTATCTTGCACAGAAGGAAAATGGTTTTCCTTCTTTCCTCATACCTTGTTCTTCAAATTCTTCAGTCTAGCAGACTGCCTCAGGGACACTCCCAGGCACACACAATTCCTTTGATTTCAGTGGGACCCTTCCAAACTTCTAGGAGGCCTCTAGGAGGGCTGAAATGTGTCTTCACTGGCTTCCCCTGATTTCCCTAGAACCACAAGTTGGCTTGTTATTCTGGATACCCAGAATAACACAAACCTCTCAATTATTAATATTCTGATATTGCTTTTGTTTTCCACAATCATTATTTGGTCTCATTTATTTCACAAAAAAATATAAAATGAACATAAGCCTGGCATTATGGACTAATTTGTTTGCATCATGATATGGGTCCTGCAGCCAGTTTAAGCCATGGTTTGATGCCACACCACGACTGGCTTTGGGGTCAATGTGTTGGATCTAAAAGACCACATAGCATACAGCATTGGTCTGGTAGAGACTTAGTAGTTGTTCAAAACTGTTCACAGATTCCTCCCACATCAGGAATTGTATGGCCAGATCAAGTGCTTAGTCTTCCCACAAGCCTGTGGGAACATCATTTTCTATCCTGTCCCACTCCTCCCAGTTCCTGGAAGTGCAGATACGTGGCTGCTCTGAGGCAGGTCTGCAGAGGTGGCTGGTCTGGCATTGCAGAGACACAATGCTAGAGATCATGGAAATGTGGTTATTGAACTTGTGTCATCAGAGTCCCACCTCACAAGATGCACTTTTGACATGTTAAACTTCAGATATTTTGAAAAAAGGAGAGGTGTGAGAGCAGAGGCTGCACCTGCAGGCATTGGCAGCCCTGTGGACTTAGCTGGCCTAAGGAATGAAGGAAAACTGAGCAGATTTCTAATGACAGGCAATATGGTAAGTGAAAAAGTGTGAGATGATCCACTGCGGCCCAGACTGCTCTGAAGAGTGAAGATGCCCATTACTTACTGTAAAAACCAGACTCATCTACCTAATTATCATATGCAGCAAGAAGGACAGAAAGACAGCAAGACAGGAGGTAGCACGAGACAAACCAGACCCACACAGAAGCCCTCCCCTGTGGAATAAAGTTCAGCAAGATAAAAGGAGAGTTGTGTACAGGCTTTCAGTGCATTTTAGCTATGCCCTTCAATCAGAGAGCTGCTAAAAAGGAAAACATCTCACCACCACTAATCCTGGGAGCTGAGAATTCCCCACCGTGGTCATTGAGCATTATGGGTTAGTACTAACTGGCATGTTAGCCACTGCAGGAAGCAACACCAAGAGCCTCATCAGCCCCCTTGGCACTGGGATCTGCTCCATTGGCATTGAGCTCACTCTTTCCTGCTGAGCCCAGCTTCAGCCCAGCAGCACAGAAATGCTGCCTTACACAAGCAGTCCTTACCCTGCTGATGGGACAACCCATCCTTTTTGCCACGCAGCTGCACAGAACTCACCCTCTTCGAGTGGCACTTCCCACAGGGAAGGATGGATCTGCTGATACGTGGGTGCTCACAGCTTTCCTGCTGCACCTGTATGTACATTTCACCCAACACTCAGAACCTTTCTGTTCCCTGAACCTCAAGCAGCATTTAGAGAGGCATAAGCCACCAATGGAAAGGGAAGCCCCATAATCTACCTAGGTCTAAGAGGGTAGATATAGGTTTAACAATAGGAAGAAATTCTGAAGTGTGAGGGTGGTGACAAACTGGCCCAGGTTTGCCAGAGAAGCTGTGAGTGTCCCAACCCTGAAAGGGTTCAAGACCAGGCTGGATGGTCATTGGAGCAACCTGGTCTGGTGGGAGGTGTCCCTGGCTATGCAGGGGTTTTAGAACTAGATCATCTTTAATGTCCCTTCCAACCCAAATCATTTTATGATAATGCTGTTTTAAAACATTCCTACCAGGCTCACACACTACCCTGTATATTTTATCCCTACTTTCTGCTATCCAGTAGGAAATCCTGCAGAGACAGTGACAGTCCCTGTGTCTTCAAGTAGTGCATCTCCCTTTGGCAGCAGCACCACATCCAGCATCCAGCAGAGCATCCTTCCTGAGCCCTGTACCCACCACCCGTGGAGGGCTCAGCTCTGCTGCTCCCCCCCCCAGGGTCACACCAGCAACTCACCCCAACACGAAACACTGAGCTCATCACATAGCTATGCAATTTTTTTATCCCCTGAGTCTTCAAGGACTATGTTGGGAAACAACAGCAGGGTTCTCCTCAGGCCCTGTCCAAGCCCACGCAAGTCAATGGGAGTTCTCCCATTAAGTTAAGTCCCCAAGGCATATGCCTCAATGGCCAATAACCTTGCAAATGAATTACTTTCCTGTGCTGGTTTCAGAAGGCCCAGCTTGTACAGTTATTTCAAAAAGCACTGCTACAGGCATGATCTTAACATTTAATTACATAACATTTTAATAAGTGCTTGAGAACATTTAAATGTCTCCCACCCTTTCGGATTCTGTCAGGTCTGTTTCTCTTTGAAAAAATAAAAATTAAGCAAACACAGTGTAAACCAGGCTGTAGCTGTTTCCAGTGACTAAAGATCTCCTTAAATTTCCCCAATGAGCACAGCCTCTCTGCATCAGACAGATCCTCATTCATTTTGGGAAGAAACTGGGAGGGAGGGAGTGGGGGAGAAGAAAAGACAGAGAGAGAAAAAAAAAAACCCAGAAGAGAGGCTTCTGTTTCAAAGATCACTACAGGCCAAATATTCTCAGGCACCCCGGCTTTTACAGAGAAATCCTTAACAGTATAAAAATGGTAACACTTCAAAGATAAAATAAATAATTTAATAATAGTCTGCTTCTCCAAAGGGTTTTGAACAAGTTTTAGATTTGCCAGTGAATGTTTCCCTTAGGCAGTAGGCCAGTGGGAAAAAAAAAGAAAAAAAAAAAAAAAAAAAAAAGGAAAAAAAAAAAAAAAAAAAGAGGCACAGTATGCCTCTTCTTTCGTAAGATGTACTTTGTGTCATTTTGTGTCTCGAGAAGATTCAGCAACAATTCTTTTCCCTCTAACCCTCCCTCCACAAAAAAAAAAACCAACAAACAACCAAACGCAACCCAACAACCCCCCCAAAGAAACCCCCCAAAACCCTTTTTAAAAAAGAAAAGCCAAAGACAGAGCAGATGCAAATGATCTCTTACATATAACACACAACCCCCAAAAAACGTTGAAATACATCCAACGCCACCCAGATTGCATCTTTTCCTTTCTGGTTGTTTTACTTATTATCACTGGGAAGCACCCCAAACACTTCAGTGGGGTATATTTAAAGGGAAGCCGTTTGAAGATCCCAGTTGCTTTCTTTGTAAGAGCCTACAGTATTTATAGGAAAGATTCCACGGTATTTATAGAGTATTTCCTTGTAAGGAACATGCACAAGACTAAACTGTGGTATTAGTGTCTGTAACATTCTTCATAGGTCCAAGAGGCCACTATTCTAGCAAAATAGCATTTAATTGGCAATCACATGAGCACTAGGAAGGACTGAGCTGTATTAGTATCTTCACATTTGCCTCTATATGCTAGTTTCATCTCAGATTATACAACTTTTCTTCTCATAATTGACAAGGAAAAAAACCATGGGAAGATGCCTTGTGTTTTGTTACTGGATGTTGTCCTGGTTTTTATTTGTCTCTACTGATACATCTTTCAGGAATCTCAGAAATCTGAGGCTTGTATCAAACTATAGAGCAAGGAGACTTACCCTTAGTTGGGTAGGATCAGGTTAAGGAACATTTTAAAAAGTTGAATGTACATTAGTCCATGGGACCCCTTGGGATGCACCCATGAGTGCTGAAGGACCTGGCCAATGGCACTGTGAAGCCACTTTCTGTTTTTGAAGTCATCAGAACTGGGAGTGGTTTCTGAAAATGGAAGAAAAAAAATATCACTTGGTATTCAAGAAAGGCAAGGAGAATCTGGGGAACTACAAGTTCCAGCCTTTACCTTGATCCATGGGGTGATGATGGAGCAAATCCTCCTAGAATTCTTTTCCAAACACAAGAAGGACAAGAAGGTGACTGAAGGTAGACAGCATGAAATTCTGAAGGGGAAATCATGCCTGACTGACCTGATAGCCTTCTACAGTGGGGTGACTGGTTTTGTGCATGAGGTAAGAGCAGTGGATGTTGTTTATCTTCATTTTAACAAGGATTATGACAGCATCTCCCATAACATCTTCACTGACAAAGTGATGAAGTACAGGACGGATAAGTGGACAGTGAGGTGGACTGAAAGCTGGCTGAGCTGCTAAACTCAGAGGGTTAGCAAAAGCACAAAATACAGATGGAGGATGGTCACTAGTGGTGTATCTCAGGGGTTGGTTCTGAAGCTGATGCTCTTCAGCATCTCTATTCATTGCCTAGACAGAATGATACTCTCAGCAAGTTTGCAGATGATGGAAAACGGAGGAGTAGCTGCCATGGAGAGGGGCCACAACAGTCTGAATAAGCAGCCCAACAGGAACCTCATGAAGCTCTGCAGGGAGGAATGCCAGCTTCCCTGCTTGGAAAGGGGCAACCCCATGCACCATGCACTGGTACATACTGGGGGCCAGCCATCTGGAAAGCATCTTTGCAGAAAAGGCCTGGGTGTCCAAGTCAAACATGAGCCATCAGTGTAGCAAAGAAAGCCAACAAACTCCTGAGCTGCGTTAGGAGGAGAATCACCAGGACATGAAGGGAACTGATCTTAGCACCACTGTGACACATCTGGAGTGCTGGGTCCAGTTCTGAGCTCCCCAGTATAAAATGACATGGACATAGTGGAGTGAGCCCACTGAAGGGTGTCTTGGGTTAGTGCAGTGGTGTTTTGGAAGCAGAGGTGGGCACAGGGCTGTCTCCTGTGAGGAGCTGCTGGAAGCTCCCCTAGGTGCAGTTCTGGCTCTGCCTCCTCCCAAGGCCAAGCAGATATTGGAAGTTGGATGCATCTCTGTGACTCACATGTTCAAGAAAGGTAAAATGAAAATGCAAAAATAAACAAACCAAAAAACTGCAGAGCAGAGGAGGAGGTGAAAGAGCAATGCCAGAGCAAAGACACCAAGGTCAGTGAAGAAGGAGGCTCAGCTGATCCCCAGTATCACTGTTCCAGCACTAGGCTGGTGGCCTCCGGTGGTGTCCCAGGTAGGTTCTTTCTATCCTGGTCCTCTCAAACCAGGACAAGAGGCACAAAGATGGCAGGATATGGTGTGAGAGCAGAGGCTGTGACAGCTCAGACTGAAGAAGACTCAGAGGGATCTTATCAATGTGCAGAAATATCTGATCAGAAGGTGTAAAGAAAATAGAGCTACATTCTACCCAGAGCTGTTCAGTAACAGGATAAGAGGTAATGGGCATAACAGAGATAATTCCACCTAAACAAAAAAGAAAATCTTTTTTACAGTGAAGATGGTCAAACACTGAAAGAGATTGCCCAAAATGTTCTTTGGGGTTATTAAAAAAGCCAGCTAGAATAAGTCCTGGGCAACCTGCTCTTGCTGGTCCTGCTCTGAGCAGGGATGTTAGACTAGGTGGGCTCCAGAGGCACCTTCCAGCCTCGGTTCCTCAGTGATTCCATGCTGGATGGTGGTACAATGTCTCCACCCATTGCAGAGCATAACTCCTCCATGCTGCATGCAAGGATTTCTCTCACTAGAAGTGGACCAGCTGCTTCTGTGGTTTTGGGCGTTACAGGCTGTGGTACAGACTCCAACAATGATGATAATAAAACCAGTCCTTTCCAATGATTTCACCACCTCTTTATTTTCCTCTGTGGTTTTCCTGTTATCCGAGCACAGATTCCTGTGGTTGCCTTTCCTACTCCAGTGTCCTTTCTTTGTTAACCTCCTCCCACCCAGCAGCTTTTCTTTACTAAGGTGTGCTCAGAGAAGAAAAAATTGTAAGCTAAATTATAATATACCCAAATTCAAGGGTGATATTTAGCATCTATGCTTTGACCAAAGGAGTACATGTGAGAGAACATCAGAGCAAGAAACGTGATGAATGGTTGAATGGTGAACAACAGGTAAGACACCTCCATTCCACTGTAGTACTTCCTTCACTTAGGTTTTCATAGACCACAACATTATATTCAGCATTATACACATTGCCTTTCAACAAGATTTTTGCAAATGGGATGCTGACAGCAACAGGTGGGGTCCAGCTCCTTTCTCAGGGGTGCCAATATATTGCAGGAGGACCTTCCTAGAGGCAACCAGTCACTCAGCACCAGAGCTATCAGAGCAGGAGGCTCCCAGGCTTCAGCAATTGCAACTTTGGGAAGGAAGAGCTTAGATTATGGCAAAAGGAAATAAGAGGGGTGGGCTAAGAAATTCAGGTAACTGCTTGACCCTCTTAAACCAACACAAAGCAAGATTATTCTGTTGTTATCCAGTGAGTTATATGGCTGTAAAACTGTTATGAGTGGAGAAACAGGCTTTACATCTTGCTGATGATGTATCAGTGAAAAGCATTTAGAATTAGTGTCACACTGGTGTTTAACACCATAACTGCTTCCTTATTATTTTTTTTTTAATTTCTAGTTCACTTTCAGATATTTTATACAGATATACAATATTACTTTTAATGTGCAAGATCATCCTCTGGTCACACCATCTTTCACGGGGAAGGTGACATACACCAAAAGTGGGAAATTTTCCCTTCTCCCTTTCCTGTCTCTTTATTGCTACCAAGCATGGGATACATACAGAGATAACATAGTGGGCCCAATCCTTATCTCTGTTGCAGCTTTGGCATTGATCCGGATTTACAGGGATGAAGCAGAGCAGAACTGAGCTTACTGTCTGTCTCTTTCATGCACACACATTGGGATTCAGGATTTTGTTCCTACTTCAAAGCAAATGCAGTGTGTAGATTAATGTTCTCTGCCTCAAAGGAAGTTGTCACCAGGCACACAGAGTGCTTCTTCTTTCCTGATAACTCATAATTTATCAAAGAAAATCAAATCAATTTGTTGGTAGAAGACACGTTTTCCAGGAATTTAGACAACGCCAAAGGTTTCAATGACACAGCAAGAGAAGGCTGTATTAATCAGATTTAGCATCTAAAACTTAATGAGGAAGAGCACAAAGCTCAGCTGGAACATTTATTCTTTCAGAACTACAAAGCTCAGATGGTAGCTTTGTCCCCTGGTGTCACTCACCCCCTCTGCCCATCTCCCTTTATAATGTAAGAGCAGAGGTCTGCTGCTCCTTGCCCTGTGAAGATCAATACCCACATGGAGTGGATGTAAAATGCTGGTCCACCCTGCTGCAAGTAACTGCTCAAGAGAGGAAATTAGGCTGATATGCACACAGTAGGCTGGTGTCCCTGTCCTTTCCAAGGTGATCAGGCACAACACCCAAGGCCAGTTCTATAACAGATCCTAACAACTAGAAGTTGTCCCTCAAAGCTGGGCAGAGTTTTCCCTTGTTTCCCAGTGTCTGGGATGAGAAGTGTTTTCATTATTGACCTCTGTTTAGTCCAGAAGTGTGGAACATTCCCCAAATAGAAAATAAACAAAGAGCTGGAAAAAGAATGGGGCAAACGCTGCCATCAAATCAAATGGAAAGAAGAGCAGAGCAGCATCCTACAGATTAAATAGAAAAGTGACAGCTAAAATAGTTACTTTGAGTACACATCTAGTACCAGGGCTGGATCCCAAGGGACATTGTGTGCAGACATACAATACAAAGATTGTTATGAACAAGGATTACTTCACCACCTCCTGCAGCCACTTCAGAAGTGAGGTAAAAGTAAGACTTGAAAAATGCCTGGAAAAAATGTAGTACATCTTAGGGCAAGAAGTGATATATTTATAAAATAGTAGAACTGAACACACTGGAGCTAAAAAGAAGTTATCAAGTTCCAGTCTCATGACAGGCTAAGGTAGAACTTAACAATTCCTGACTTTTTTTTAAACCTGTTCTCTAAGATGTCCAGTAAAGAAGGTGCTACACCTTCCCCAGGACAGATCAAGAGGCAGCAGGGAGCAGACTTGCTGAATTATTTATCTACACACATGAAAACTCTGCTGGGCTACCTGTCCTCAGAGCCCCAGACTATTTCATTTACTAACACAGATGAAGAAAGCCTCCTTGTGAAACAGCCTTTTTGTATTTGTAAGCAACCTCCTCACCTTTTTAGTGCCATTTATTTGTGGTTTTAATGCATCCTACTCAAGATGGAGGGGCTGAAGGAGCTTGTATAAAAGATGCCACCAAACACCTTTGCTTCAGCAGGAAATTTTTGGCAAGTTTTCATTTGTCTTTCATAAGAACCCATCTGAGACACCCAGTAAGTTGTTGGCAACACCAGACAGTATTGCTGAAATCTTGATAAATTTAACAATTGGGCACGTTCTTGTGATCACTGTAATTGAAAGAGTCAGGTTACAGCAACCTAAAAGAAGAAAAGATTATTTTCCCTGCTGGCATGGTTTTATGTCTTTGTATTATTAGTTGTTCCTCTTTGAAACTAAGTCAAATGAAATGTGCCCTCTCATGATACATTTTAACATGCTGATATAATTCCTTAAGTACAATATTCATGGCACCAAAATGCTCTTCAGCATTAATTACTGTGACAGCAACATAGATTTTTTGTCAAATAACTTCACAGCTTAACTGGTCAAGGCTCCTTTTAATCATTCATACTCTCCTGTCTTCACAGTAATTCCTGTGAAGCTTGTGAGGCTGCCTGAACTCAGTGGATGGGCCAGGTTACATCATGGAAGAGCAGAAATACAAAACTCTTTAGCTCCAAAGCCTGCTCTGGAGACAGACACGATGTAAGTGCCTTGTCAGGGTGAGCACAGACCACATCCTCTCAAATTTGTTCTTGCTAATAGGAAGCAACAAGACTAGCTGTAATTTTTATGTGCTGGTTGGTCAGGATTTTCTTTATACAAACAGCCAACATATGCCTCCAGTCTACCATCACCTAGTTCAAAGAAAACAACAAAAAAAGAAGAAATGTCAAAGGACCATGAACTTCAGCTCAGCAAGTGTTTCTTGTCTCTAGCAGACAGTGGCCATGCCAAGGTTTCAATGAAAGCCTCTTGCCACATAAGCAGTGATCTTGGAGATGCAGAGCAGTGGTACATGGAAGACAAGATGTTATAGTTTCAGCCAGAGCCTGGAGCAGTCTCCCTCTCTTTCCATGATGAAATGATAATCACTACCATGCAGTTCTTATACTTAGGGCAGTAGTAATATGGCAAAAATCAGCTTTGTTTGGTTTTAAATGGGAGTCTAAGTTTCCTCACTACTTTCCTTCTGTGAGATTGAGCCTGCTGATTAACTTTCACTTGTCTGGGCTTGGGACTCCAGCCATTAGCTTTGGTTCCCTGCAAGTTTCTAGTTTGTGATTACTTGTGGCAAGTCTCCCTTCAAAAACATGCACATTTACACATAGTAATAATAATGTTTGTTTTCTTCCACCTCCTCTCTGGGCTTCATTTCAATGCTTAAGTCTTGCTTAAAGCAACAAACAAGTTGCAGATATGTTAAAAAACCTTGGGTGTTTTGTTCTCCTCCTTTCCCTGTGCTGCTGTTGATTTGCCTTGTGAAAATATTATTCTCTTGATTTCGTCTTTCAACATGTTGAGCAATGTCTTCCAAATTGCCTCGTGTGAAGGTGGAAGGCATAATTTGTGTCTTTATAATGCTTGGATCCTTTTAATGCTTTTTAATGCTCAGAGGGGTCCCTCTCTCTTGGCTGAACTAGTTGATGCTTTAAGAGGCAGTAGCACCCTGGGGCACAGCAGTGAGGACAGAGTGACATTTCAACATTGATGTGTATAAGAAGTAAGTAAACAACACACTGCCCAAAGAACATGTGAGAGAAACATTTTCTTGGGCTTATCTTTGACTGCACCACTGCAAAGCACTACTTGCTCTGCAGCACTAGTGCCAAGCAGTTCAGGAATTTTTTCCAAACGTTTCCAATGATGCCACGGCCATCAATGTGAGCAGAGCTTTCAGAAAAAAATCTGGGAGTTGCTATGCCCACCATTTCAGGCTCTGAACTAACAAGATCTTGAAGCTGCACTGAACTAGTCCCTCTGAATGTAGTCAGAGTCATGCCAAAATGGTTTCCAGATAGAGATGAAGAATCATCTGTAACATATGCTAACCTCTATGTCTTCAATCTCCACCCTTTCTTGTGTGCAACCTCATTAAAATTTTTGTTCCTAAAGTATATGATATGCATGTAATTGACTAGATCCACTCCTACCAACTGCAAAATGTGATTCTGCATCATAAAGACTCAAAAAAACCCCAAACCAGAGCAAAAATATAAATTTTTAAATATATCTACAGGAATGAATCTTACACACCTCTTGCACCTCAAGTTCTCTATGTGAACTCTCTGGGTGGATCACTCTATGTGATCCATTTGTGTCATCGGTCTTTGCCTCAAGAAGAGTAAAGCAACACCCTGTGTGTAAACACAGGGTGCAGGAGTCAAAACCACCAAATAGCTTTTCAACAGTGTTCTCCTTGCTCCGAGCTCAAATGCAACAAAGTCATTTGCAGTCCTCAAGCTTCTGAGATTATTCATGAAGCAACAGCTACTACACTCATTGTACCTCCTGCTCTCAATGAGACTCAGCCTTCAGCACTGTTGAGCAGTTGGGAACAATTACAGAGGATAAACTGAATGAAATATCTGATGCTGTGAATCTGTCAAGATTTCGACCAGTGGAATTTACATACATGAATAAATATTGAATAGTGCTTAGTAATGAGGCTCCTGCATAGCCTCTGTACTGGGTATCCTGCAATATAAAAATATATTGCTACCTTTATTAGGAGTTTAACAGCAAGCAAGAAGCATCTTCAAGTCTGTGAGGCAAAGAGGGAATTAGGAGATGTATCTCCATTAGTTTGTGCAAATAACAAAAGCTCCATCTCAGCCTCTCTTTCAGTAGACAGAATAAGGGGTCTGTAGTTTTCTCTTGTCTAAGTTTAGGATATGACAAACAGAAACATGACCATGTTGTGGACTAAAATTAATTCCTCCAAGATCATGTTGTAGAATTATTAGGACAAAAAAGATGGATTGGAAAGTCAGCTGATCAAATCTTATTCACAGAAGAGGAGGGATCTCTAGACAAACAGCAATTTCACAACCCTGGCTGGGGTCTCAAGGTTCAGAAAGGTTCATTTCCACCATGACTCAAGCCCCAGACAACTCTTCTCAGCCAAGTGCTTCCTTGGCTGCTGGAACCTGGCTAAGGTCCAGTGGGTATGAACACAACATCTGAACCACAGTCATAGAGATATATGCCAGGAAAGGCACCAAAACTTTGCCCTCCTCAAAGAGTGCTGCTTCTGCATAAAGAAGTGCAAGTTCACACATCCAAATGGGGCTTCAGGGAACAGGGGAAACTGTACTGTGCTTCTCCCATCCCACCCATCTCTGTTCCTTTTTCTGCTGCAAGTTCTTCAGTGCAAAATTAGCTTTGTATCATGTGTCTTAACTCTTGTAGGAGCTCTTTTTTTTTGCCCATTAGCTTTTCCAGTGCTTGAGGATAGGAAGGTAAGATGGGCAAGTGAGAACACTTTTTCTTTCCTTCCTTTTTGTCCTTCCCTTTCACATCATAGTGTCAGTCATAAGGCTCTGAAAGCCACGTTATGGTCTCTTGATCATCTCTTGACAACTCATTAACTCATCAGTTGCTATTATTAGGTCCTGCAGATATAACTGATAAATAAATAGATGTAACTGATTACAAGAGCTGATGAGGCAACATTGTTGGGTTTCCCTTCCAAATGTAGCTCTAATGTATAGATACACACACATATGTATATATATGTGTGTGTATGTGTGTGTGTGCATGATAGATGCATGCATATATATGTTGCTGTGCAACCTTCAGAAGCAGCAGAATGGACCTGACCTGTTTTTTGGCCCACTGTTAAATGCTGGATCAGTGAGAACAAATGAGGCTCTGGACAGTTTTAAATCCCTCCCACACTTTGACAAAGCCAGGAGCAGCAGGTAAGGCACCCCAGCTGCCTGTTTGACTCATGAGCTGGGAATATTATCAGGTCCCAAGCAATTGTTCAGGTTTCAAAAGGACTTCCTATCAACCTGTGGGTCTAGGGATTTATTTCCTTTTTAATGAGTGTTTGGTTGGGTAGAATCCAAAGGCAATTTACAGAGAGAAGCTTCCTACTTGCCACAAGCTATTGGCATTTTCATGTCCTGTTTGTATGTAAGCTGGATATTCAGAAGAATTCTTCAGTTTTTGAGGGAGAATCATGCTGGTTAAGAAGCACAGTGTTCACAGGGGAGTGCTCCATGGTTTCTGAAAACCATCTCTCTAAGGTGTTTTAATTTGCACACCTGGAAATTATGGCATCCAACCACTGAAATAATTGTATTTGTAAATGTTGGCCAAGTTTTGCTTAGTAATTATTTTAATACAGGCTTCTTTTCCTTTTTTTTTTTTTTTTTTTTTTTTTTTTTTTTTTTTTTCTATAATCTGGCATGTACAAGCATCATCTGTGTTAGACTACAGAAACAAAAGATTACACGGGCCACACATTGGATCTTTACACTCCACATATTTTATATTTTCTTTCATCCCAGTCTGGTCCAAAAGAGGCTTGAAATGTATTAGCATGACAGTGTCTCACCCTGCCTGCAGTCTATGCTGTCACTATTCTGGCAACAAACAGAGTTGTCAATCTGGCACTTTGTACCAGTTCAGAGTACACTTAAAATGTATAAACAAAAACAAGATAGAGAAACTTCCTTCAGTATTTATTTATCAGATAGGATGGGAGATGATCACTCCATTTCAGTAAGCAATATGCATTTTATGACCTTCTCATGACAGTTTTATGCCTATTATGATCAGTTTCCATTTTTATCAAATAAAATAAATGTAAAGAGCTAACATTCAAATAACATTTAAACCAGAGATAAGGTGACAAAGCTCTGCTGAGCCAAAGTTTTGACTGACGTCTTGTCCTTTGTTGGGAGTAGCAAAAGGAGAGAAATGCAAGGAAAAAAAAGAAATAACTTTCAAGCTTCCATTTAATTATCGGGGACTCTGTCAGTTACTGTCACAATTTGTCATCTTAAGGGTAGACCCCTAAAGCTGCAACTGCAGCTCCTCTCAGGTCTTCTCTCTGCTGCTGCTCACAACCTCCTCAAGCTGCAAGTTTTGGGTGCAGCTTGGGGCTTTCAGCAGGGAGGACTGGGGTCCAAAGGTTCCTTGGGGGTAGAGGAGATATTTTTTAATTGTAGCACAGTGTTATTCTGCAATTTTGAAGAGTGGAAAAAGCTAAGCATAGCTGGAGACCTCATTCTTATCCCTGGCTTCTTGGACACGTCACTATTCCTGTCCCTAAAACAAGGATGAGGATCCCTGGCTGAAAAAGGTAAAATAAAGATGACAGTAGAGATATTGATAGCACTGGAAAAGTTATATTGATTCATGCTTTTTTCCCCCCTTCCTCACTTTCATGATTGCATAGTTATGAAATAATATGTTCTTCTCCCCTTCTGTATTTGGAACATGGTGATTTATCAACATAAACAGCATTAGGCCCAGCAGATAAAATGCAAAGCGTGCACTGAAGCAAATAACTGACGTTCACAGCATGAACTAAATAATATTTTACTACCTTTAATATTTCAATTTCTTCTTAGCATGAGAAGGAGAGACCAGGGTGCATACAGCTGCTCTCTAAGCCTCCCATTCCTTTGTATCACTTTAGCCTTCCTCATCCCTCTCCAGGGAAGCCATCCTTTTCTGCATGGAAAAGCAATGATCTAAATTCACCCTTCCCAGGAACCAACTCCAGATGTGGCAATTTCAGGATTCCTCACTGGGCATCTCATTAGGGCACCTGGATTGGAAACTTAATCACCTCAGGCTACTCCTGCAACTGAGGGAGACAGGACTCTCCAATGAGCCATTCAGATCTCACCTGCACCAATTTTTTTCCCCAGCAGGTGCATTTTTCTCTCTGACATTTATGGAGAACATCTGAGGCACGTTGTCCATCCTACCACCATGTGTACGTGCTTAGCATGATCAAAAAAAATCATCTTTTCTCTCGTCATTCTCACACTTAACTAAGATCAGTTGTGATTTCCATTTTGAATCTGGCTGACCCTGGAGTTTCTCTCAGTGTTTTAATATCTTCTTGCCTCTCCATTTGACCACCCCTCATGTGTTCAATCCTCTTCAATAAATTAGTGTGCCCTGCATGGGCTGATTCAGACCGAAGCGCTCAGCTGCACGCAGGCTGAATGACAGCAGATCTTCTGACCTGGTTTCTCCATGGTCCCTCAAGATAAATTAAACATGTGGCAATTAAAAGCACATTGGATGAAAACCAGTAGGCTGTAGCTCATTAGCAGAGACCATGACTTGATGACCTGCTATAGAAATTTAAGCATGGAGCAGTTTCTTGCAGAGCGACCCACTCTTTCCTCATTCTCATTCATTTACCCTTAATTTTCATGGTCCACCACCAAGTCAATTATTATGTTGCTGGAGCCACAGAGGTATAACCATAGAAAATGTTAAATCTACTAATCCTTGCTTTTCAGAACCTGAAAGGATCACTGCATTAAGCTTTGGTTTATGACCTCTGAACAATGTTTTAAGTACTTGCTGTCCAATATTTTCCATTTTCTTATGTTTAGGAATTGGTTCAGCTCTAGTTCCTAGTGTTGCACAGATTAATTTCCTTAAAATTAGTAATTTAATTTAAACTTATAACAACCAACTTTGTGGCCAACAGGAAAAAGGGGAGGAGAGGATTATAGCATAATATATTTGGGAAAATTCTCTGTCTCACAGATGAAAAACTGCAAATTTAATGCAACTGCTCTCTCCAAAGGCTTTATAATTTCATACACGAGCATATTGGCAGTCTCCAGTGAATGAATCTGATGATGATTCTTTTGAAGGACATTCCTGGAAAATGCCACCTTTGGTTGATATTCTTCTTTTCCAGGAGTGCTGAGAGTTTACACAAAAGGTGCAATGGAGCTGTGTGCACACAGAGTGAATGTATTCTTCTCAAACCATTCCACTGCTACTTTCTCACCACCGTAAGATTTTTAAAGAGCCATTCCAATCATCTTTTCTTTATCAGACAAATCCTTAAGAATTTCCTCTGGCAACTCAACCACTGCAACAAGAGAATGTTTTCCTTGAGCAAGGACATTAAGCAAAAGCTTCAGGATTTCACCAAGACTTTAAAAGGCCGGAGAGTACCAAACCAGAGCAGATGTGTCTTTGGAGCCTCATTCTCTTTTCTCCTGCCATGCTTAATACAGTCCTCCTGGTTTTACATCCGTCCTCCCATGAAGGAAATCTTGATCCTGTGCCAAGGTGTTTGCAAATCTGGATGAAGTCGTTAAGCCAGAGGATCTTAGCAATTCCAAAATTCAGGGTGTGCCTTTTATTACTTCCTTTTGCTGCCTTGATTATGAGGAAGGGGATCTTCAGGCACATATCCTACATGATGTACTGCTCACAACTCTCCGGTCAGGGCTTTGACACTGGTGCCCTGGAAACAAGTGCAAGTGTTTGGGGTTCATTGTCATTTATGAACTATTGCTTTTTGTGGGTTCAGCAATGAAAGTCAGTCAAAGCTCTTTGGAATCCTCTGCAAAAAAAAAAACCTGCTTTTCACGGTCACCTGTGCCTGCTGCCTGGGTCTCAGTGCAGGAAGAAGGCAGAAGCACCAGAGGTGCAGCAAAGACAAGGCAGAGGACGGGTGCTGAGTGACTCTATCCATCTTCTCCTGTCTATTGTCTAGCCAGCTGCTACAGAGTGTGACTGCATTACCAGATCTCTTCTCTGGGAGGGTTCTTTTCAATTCATGTCAGTGTTTTGGGTTTTGTTTTTTTTTCTTTTTCCCCTGACAAAATCACTCATTTCCCCAATCCTAATGTATATTTTCTTCTTCAACCTTTCTCCAAGGAGAAAATTATTTCAGTGATGAACAGTTTTCCCAAGTACATGTATAGCTGAATACCAGATTATTGTCTGGAAAACTGCATTATGCATTAAGCATTATGTTATTTTAGCAGTGCTCAGTATCACTTTGCTCCCAATCAGCCAGAGATCCTGCCATTCTTCTGCACTGGGAGCACCAGTAAATATTTGATCTTTTCAATCTGCAGCCAGCCAGCCAAACAAGGACTGACTGTTCCACCAGCCTCCTTATTTTCTTATCCCATGCTCTTTCGAGGGATTCTTAAGTCAATAGACTCTTTTTCCTCCTTCCTGCCCTCTCTCTCTCCCTCTCTCAGATAATGCCTCTCAGCCCTGATTCTGTATTGCTGGTAAACTCCATTGTGTGACAGAAAATACCAGCCACAGATGTTGCCTCGACATCATGACGTTGCATCAGCGTAAGAAATTCCTCACCAAAAATTTCCAGGGTTGCAGTATAACTTATCACAGAGCAGCTAAAGAGTTAAACCAGGGAGCTGACAGCTCAGGAGAGCTCTGAGGTGAACACACATCCCCATGCACAGACCCTCTGAATTGTTTCTTTGCTTGGAGAAGCACTTGTGCCTCTAAGTTGTGGTAGGAGTGGCAATGATTTCCCACAATATTCACAAATACAAATTCCTCACAGTACAAATTTAGCAATTCATTCTCCTTTGAGTGGTCAAAAGAAGCTCACCTACTGTAAGATTTAATAATTAAAGAGGTGGAATAAGATTTGAGAGAGGCAGGGTGATTTCTCTTCTTCAAACTTGCACAGTCTTGGGAAACACTTCAGCTTTTCCAGACAATGCTAGCTGATATGAATAGTGATTTCTGAGTGTTGCTTTTGACATACGTAGGTTTTCAGGAACAGATGAGCACTTGGAAAGTTAAATCCCTGCTTGGCATCTGTGAGGATCTACTACAATAAAAATGAAGAAGTTCAAAGCACTCAGCCACTGGAAAAGCCATGACGACCATCACAGCAGCTCTGTCCAGCAAAGGAATAAATTTGTCATTATACTAGCATGAAGCATCCAGGCTCTGTGTGTGCCCATAGGTAAAATCAGGGTTTCATGCATGGGACTGGTCAGCAGTGACCCAGGGGCTGCACCATCCCAGGGGTGGTTTTCAGCTCATACTCTCTGACCCCAGTGTGGCTCAGGGGTTCGTGCACCCAGCTATGGGTAGGAGGCAGTTTGGATACAGCCATCCTGAAGCTAGAAGGAGGAAAAAAAAAAAAAAAAAAAAAAAGGTTTAGTAATACAAGTATAAAGCATGCCACTTCACTTGGCTTCAGGTCGAGGGAACAGTCCCTTCTTGAAATCAACTTCATCCACAGAGCCACCATCTGTGGGCTTGGGCACAGCTCCCTGGAGCCCATGGCATCCCAGTGGACATCCAGAGAGGTGGGATCAGGGCTTTCTCTTCAAAGATACTGTGAGAGGCCAGGTAAGAGGGGGTGAGGTCAGAAAACATGTCTGGGCCAGGATCATGGTTTTGAGGTCGTTGCCTTCCTGGGAAGGCACTTTGATGTTCACATTTCTGCCATCCCTCTTTCCCTCTCTGTGAATGAACAAACCCTGACAGACAAGTAAATGAAGTTTGTGTCTGATACTTTTTGTCAGGAGACAAAAAGTTAAAAAGCTGGGAGATGTTACACGTACAGACAGCTGGTACATTCTTTTGCTGTCAGTTCTCTCCAGCAGTCAATATTATGAAATGTTATGATTATTATCAAATATCATTATGTTAATTTTGAATCTGTTACGAGTCCCAGCTACTGCAGTCATTACACTTTGAATAAATGATCTCAGTTTTAAAAAATAAAATAAAAAAAAAGAAAAACCTCCCTGCCTAGCTATTAACTAGAAAGGAAGATTTAGGTAGGCAGAAGGATCCTCTCCTAGTGGTGTTCAGCTTGATAAATTGTGGCTTTTCTCCAAATAGAGGCAGAGTTCAGTCTTTCACACCATGATAGGTTCTCTCTGTACTTTGTGGAAAAGGTTGCTTGGATCAGAACCAAACTTGCAGGTATTCAGGGAGGTGGTAGAGTTTCTAAAGGATCATGTCTTGATTGTGTTGTGGGGCTGCCTGCTAGAGGCTCAGCTGAGCCCGCAGCCCCATAGTGCTAGGCACTGCATAAACACAAGACATCTAAAGAGCTGTAAGGAAAAAAGCTGTATGGAGAAGCTGGGGAAAAATTGTACCTGGGCTCCTGATACCCCTATTCTAGTGGACCCAGCTGTTTCATAAAAAAGCTTTTCAGACCTCCAGTAGGCAAACAGAATGATCATTGAAAGGGTGACAAGAATATGCCAAGTTATCTGAGAGGCTACAGTTTTCCAGGTAGGGGATATCTGCTCATGTGGGCTAGCAGAGGGGAATTTTAGGAAACCATCACGAGCAAATGCTGCTCTCCCAAAGCTGCATTTCTTCACCAGTAGGGACCTGTAGCTTCAGGGCATTGTTTCTGCAGCCCTCTAGCTCACCTGGATTTCATTTCACACTTGAAGCTCAGTTGTGTTTTGCCAGGTGAGTGATGGAACCCAAGGGCTGCTGGTGCATCCCATGGCTGATTTATGGCCTTGCAGTCCAAAAGCCAAGTCCAGACTTGCCAGGGTCTGCCTGCCCCCTGTTATAGGGCTTGCTGCAGCCAGCTGTCCCCTGGCCACATGAGGCAAGAATGCCTGCACAACCTCTTTGCAGATCTCTGCTGTAAGCATCACTCACAAGCTGGATGAATCTCGTGGTTTGCTGGTATTTGCATGCCAAGGCAGGAAAAACATAGAAGGTAGAGCTGAGATTTGCTGCAAGTTTGGGATTTGCAAGAATGCCAGATTCAGAGATGCTCTGAGAGGCAGACAAAGAGCAAAGGCACGAAGGTTAAACAAACAAAAATAAAAGCTTTTGCACCAAACCCTGCAAAAAAATTCCCAAGCAGCTAACTTCAGCTCTGAGGTGCAAGTGTGAAGCTTACTTCTGAGGTTTAAAAAAAAATATACTCTGCTATTTCAGACAAAGAACTAAATAAAGGCACTTCTGCTCTTCTTACCTCAGATGCTAACAAAGTTAATGGCAGAAATTGTTTTGGTTTTTTGGGATTTTTTACCAATCATTTAATAGCCTCTTTTCCCTGCTCCCTAAACCTTCATAAACACAAGCCAAAATCCTCCCTGAGAGAGATCTTGACTACAGTCAGGTTTTGCTTCTCTCCGGGCTGGTGTGAGATTATAATGCTTCTCAAGGTGTTCCCTTCCTCATAACGAAGCTCCATCTGTTCTACAGATGGTAAAGATCACAAGAACCAGCACTAAATATCCCTCCCCCACCGAAGAGTTTTTACCTTATGGTAATGTTACTCTTTGTTTTCCCTGGTTTTCCCAGGAGCAGTTGCAGAGCACAGGGACTCATCTATTGCCCCAGCGAGTCCACACGGGGCAGTTGCCTCTGCAGAAGGAAGGGCTTGTAGATTTTTGGCTAGGGGAAAGGAAAAGCCTTTTTTTTTTCCACTGACTTTTCAGGAAACTCTGCACTGGCCACCTTTGAATACTCCAGCTGTATTTTTCATCCCGTGGCCTCTTGACTGCCACTTGTGCCAGCCCCAGCTTTGCCCCCAGCTGACAAGTCCCCTCCTCTTGCTGTCACATCCCTTGCTTCAAGGGCAAAGTGAGCAGTGAGGACCTGCCAGCTGAGAGACAAAGGTAATTCAAGAGGTCAGGTCTGAAAGGAAATGACAGGAAAGGAATTTATAGGTGTTCACTGCTCATTCTCTGCCCTACACATTTCTGCATGCCTTTGGCTCAGGAACTGAAAAGTTTTTTTCAGGTATCTGCATAAGAATTTGAGCCTGTAGAGAACTCAGCAGGGTAGAGTTCCTGGGTATGCTGACAGTCTCCAAATTTTGGCCTCCTCTTATGTAACCTTGCTGAGCACCCAGACTCTGACACACAGAAAATGGAGTCATCTTTGATGATCTTGCCTTCTGTACATAAGCCAAATAATTTAATTCACTTAGCTAGATAAACAAGTTTTAGTTCTGAAACTGGATAAGCACAGTGGATCTTTAGACAGTCCTCTAAGGCAGCTGGCAGTGGACTAACTTCATTTATGTGGTTTAACATTTGCCTAACAGAAAATAGTACTACTTTTCTCTTCTTGACAGGTAGATAATCCTAAGAGGTTTGACTACCACATTAACATCCAAACCACAAATGATGGGTAATCTGAAAAGCTGGATTTTCTGACAGACATACACCCTTTACATCTGCTCTCTACATCAGAGCCAGAATTAGTTCTAATGTTGTGTTTGTATTAAATATGTGGATTAATGGAGCTCAGCAAGAGTGCTGAATTAGCTCTTCCTGTCTCCAGTGGATTTGAACTGCCTCTCTCCTTGCAGAGACAGATGTGTAGCTTGTTATATTTTGTGTTTTGCACTTGGAAAAACTGTGACTCGGTATTAAATCAACAGTTGCTTGTTCACAAGAAGTTATTCCAAGCATCGATTAGAACTGAACAAATCTGGGCTGGGGGAGGTGGCAGAGATAAAGTCCTACGGAGAAACATTTTGGGTCTGTTGGCTCAGACTGTGGCCTTCCTACAGTGTCAGTGCTCAAGGAGAACCGACCCCTTTCATGCAAAGTAAAAGACCAGAGTTCTGATCCAGGAAGATTTGGTGCTGCTGGCGAACCCAAACAATGAAGATATTTTATCCAGGGTCCTGGCTCAGTCCCAGCTCAGGTAATTATGTCCCACTTATCTAAATTTCTTCCTCAGTTTTCCCTGGCATTTAGCAATTTTCTTCCCTTCCTGTCCAAACCAGCAGTTTAACATTCCAGCTGGCTGCTGAATAGTCGCCATCCTGTGAATGATGGCTAAATGTCTCCTCTGTGCATGTGTATATGCAGTTTGCAAGGCACCTTGGGACCTTACGAACTGGGGAAAGGAGAAAAGCAATGTGAAAGTGATGGGGTCTGTTTTCTTCCTTATTGGCCTCACAACCTGGAGCACTGCTGGCACAAGATCTTAGAAACCAAGAACAGGCAAAGCAGCATTTCCCCAGATTAATAACTCTAAGAAAATAAAGCCAAAATCACAATGAACTTTTCCATAACCAATTCCCTCTGGCAAATACCTCACTGAAATAATAGTTTCAGCAAGACTGGGATCCGGATAAGGACATGCAGAATCCTGATGGATGTGCATGGTGACAACTTCTGGGTACCTGGCTGCAGTACAGATCTGGGCTCCAGCATCACTTAGGAAGAGCCTGGAGGTACTTCATGCTCTGAACAGATGGAGTGGGGCACCACAAAGGGAGGTCTGGAGTTGTACTGGGATGCAGATGTTGATGCCTGAATCAGGGCCATGGACAAGATGACAGCAATGCCACCCTCAGGACTGTATGTTTAGAGCTGGCTGTAGGCACAGAGATTGAGGTAAAGAGTACCTGCAGATGGGAAAAGGAGCTAAAAGAAAGCCTGGCTTCCAAGCCTTTTGCAAAACTGAATCTGCAGCTCCTTGTTCTTCAGGTTTCAGCAAGACTGGCCTGATGACCTCTCCTTTTCCATCTTTTAAATATAGACAAGTGTGCAGGACTCACAGGATCAAGCAAGAGGGGCTTTGGCTTTGTAGCCCAGGAGTTGAGAGGGCCAGATCTGCATTGTCATGACTCATTCCCTAAAAATACCTTTGTCTCTCCATTGACTGTGCAGGGAGCCCAGGGTGACCAGCTTGATGTAGATGTGTGCTGTGGAGATGTCTGAAATTAGACGAAGCGAATCCCACCCCTAAAGCCAGCCTGGGTAGGAGGTAGTGTAGGATGGTGCAATGCAAGAGTCTACATGTGAGCTGGAAGTCTGCACTCCCACTGCAGGCACCGGGAATCCAGTCAACGTGGTCGGCAGAGCCTAGGAAATGACTTGTCTCACTGTAAAGCAGACTCCTACATTTGGTCAGTGAATCACTCTCTATACACCCACATTTCGTTGAGATGGATCCTATCCCTGAAGTTAGGAGAGATGAATCTCAACCCTAAGTCTTTTTCCTCCTTTTTTCTCTGCTGCTAAGTTTCCAACTTGCTGTAACACTAAATCAGTTGTTTGAGTTAGCTATTACTTCACTCTTCTTCTGTCTCCAACTAAACCATCATAAACAAACACACTTTGGTGTTTATTTTCCAAACTCCATTTCCAAATTGAAATCAAACTCAAAATCTTCCAACCCTCCTCAGCATCAGCCAAATCCTTCAGTATATATGTACCTCAGCAGTGCATCATGACCTTCTTCCTCCTTCCATATAAAGCTTTCTTAAGCTCTTCCTTATTACGAACAGCTCAACTTTTTGGCTCTCCCAGACTGCAGTGGACATTTCCCACGTCTTTTATTTTTTAATTTCTCATCCAGATACTGGGGAACATTCATTACAAGTGGACAGTTTCTGTCCATACTGTTACCAGTGTGGTTCTCAAATAACTGCATGTTAGGTGCACACATTACAGAACTAATACAGGCTGTGATTACATTCTGTGTATGGGTTTTCCAGGCATATGACAATGAATATTAATAGAAACTATTTATCTGGTAAAAGATTATTTTCTCAATAGTTAGTATAAAAAACCCTACTCGGCTATGAAACAGTTTTTTTGATGTCTCTATCACAAACACAATGATGTATTTCCACAAGAAAAGGCACACCTGCAAGTGTACACTAGCAGAAATGTAAATATTTGCAACTTTTGCAATAATTAAATCCAATCCTCCGAGGCCCATCTCACAGCATCCAAAGAGAGAATTTAGGCTCATTAGCTAACAAACAATGGATGAAGTTGAACAAAAGCAGATAAATTAGACCTCAGAAAGCAGTCAGGGAAGGCAGGGTCTGCTTTATCAGACTTCAGCTGTGTCAAGTAGGTGACTGCAGGTCAGATAGTCACTGGGACAGTCTTCCCCTCATGGTCAATGGAGACAAACAGGCACCTAAGATATGATTCTCTCATCCATTTTAAGTATCTAATTTAGGATTAAATGAATCACTGGTTCCTTGGACTAGGTTTCTATTGACTGCAGAGCTGGGGGTGACCAGCTGAGACTCAGCTGGTTAGTCAGATGAATATAAGGTATAATAGCCCACCTGAAAAACATACATTTTAGGATAAATGCACAGAAAGCAAGTGTTAGGAATTTTAAAAGAAAGGAAGAGTCATCGACACCAAACTTTTCTTATTTATCAATTTGAGAGATTGTATCACAGGCAATTTCTTTCTTCCATTGCCTTTTATTCCACTGTAAGGTCAGAGCAGCTGGAGCTGTACCCTCTTCTGAATTGCTTCACTTGGCAAGTAATTCTTGTCAGGATGGAGTTATGTGTAAAGGGCAACAACTTCAGCTTCATGAGGTTACCAAGAGAAAAATTCATAAAAGCAAGACAAAACAAGGCAGGACAAAGGAGGGAAAGGGAAAGGAAAGGGAATTTTCCTGTAAATGCCTGTGCTTTTCTTCCAAAGTGGAAGTCTTCTTCAGGAAGCAGATGTTATCCCTAAAGAGCTGTGTTTACTGAAACACGAAAAAAAAAAAAAAAGGAGTTTTGACAGATTATTTCTGGCCTCCTGCAGCTTAGTTGCAGTCAAATCTGTCAGTAAGAAGTGGACAGGGGACTTGAAGGAATATCTGCAGACAACTATTCTGAGGAGATCAAAGGGAGCTTTAGTGATGAATTTACTGTCCTACTGACTTAATTTTTTAGAAATTCTATACACCTGGAGAGGTGTTAAAAAGATGGAAGGATAAAAAACCAAAAAACAAACAACAAGAAAACAAGAACAATATTGTGTTCTTCAAAAAAAGGAAAAAACTCAGCCTATTACATCCTCCAAACCTAATACCTTTTAAAATAAGGGAACATATATTGAAAGACAAGAAAAAGCCATAACAGATCCATCATCTCAGACACTATTTATACTTGTTGGTTATGGCTTTTTAAAGACACCTCATCAGCAGCTAAGTGACCCCATGTTCTTCTCATCCTCTCTCTGTTGCTTCTTCCCCTT
This sequence comes from Florisuga fusca, assembly GCA_038090715.1. Taxonomy (NCBI): domain Eukaryota; kingdom Metazoa; phylum Chordata; class Aves; order Apodiformes; family Trochilidae; genus Florisuga; species Florisuga fusca. Next base: position 2,580,729 of record JAAWXA010000002.1, read on the forward strand.
TCCTTCTTTCTTTGCAGCATCTCTGTTTTATCATCTGCTGTTAGGCCACAGTGTTTTCAAAGCAAGAATCCTCTCTTACCATTTGTATAAGCAGGAAAGACATCTGTCATGACCAGGGCTGTGAGGTGCTATCATGAGACAGAAGAAGAAACAGGAAGAGAAACATGATCAGACAATGTTTTGTTTTGTTTTGTTTTGGGTTTTTAATTACAATATTGAAGCCTCTGATGTCTTGCATTTGGATGCTGTGTGGTCACAAGCTCTCTGCTGCTCATATCCTTGCCTGGCTCAAAGAGGCAACAAACAAAAAGCAAAACGTTCCAGGTTAGGCTGCTGTTTTCCAGATGGATTCAAGAAGATCAAGTGAACCTGCCATAAAACCAGTCTGGCTTTATCAGTAGAGAAGCAGAACACCTCAACCCCAGTTTAGCACAAAACTTAGACACACATTTAGATTTAAGCATGTGAGCAGGATCTGCAGTTAATGGGATTAACCAGGGGCTGTGTACACTGGGCAATGCAAGGTATGTCCCACTTGATGTGACTGTGAAGTGCTGCAGAGATGAGGCTTTCTGAGGGAAAACATTTCCATTCTCCATCAGATTTCTTTTTGTTCCAGCAAAGAGGAAAAACAATTGCTCTTGACTTGCTCAGATCCTGAAGTGCCTTTCACAGTCATCTTCTCACTTTTATGAAAGTGTAAATGCAGCAAAGACTCAGACCCAGAAAAGGCATCCTAACAGGAGATGCCTATCCCAGCCCCATTCATGCCACTGAGCACTGTCCTATACTGCTGCATACCTACCTAGCCCTTGTCCATATGCCTGATTATCCCTCATAACAAGACCCTGGCTCTCAAAAAATAATTCATTTAAAAATTATTTTCTCTCAAAGACGGTGACGTGGGTGGGATTAAGGCCCTAAATGGTACCCAAGTTCCCTCTCTACTTGGGGTGCAGGATAGGAGTCCACATGGCCCATGTGAATGGCTTGAAATTGGCCACTTCGTAGGAATACAAGTTTCACAGTCAAAAAAAGGTCTTTGTTTTGCAAGTCTGTTGGCTATGATCCTCAGGTGTTTCAGGGTCCTATCCTACTGTCAGTCCTGGTTATGCACTTGACATTTAATGGTATTTCATAAATACAAAGATTTCATGAATACAAACCCAAGCTTCGGTATGATACTACATTTCCCTCTGTATTGTGCAAAGGGAAGAAAAAGAGAGAAGCCGTATCAAAATGATGAAGCGAAGAGGAAAATTCAACTTTGTTTCTCTGCAGTTCATCTGGAGGATTCAAGGAATATGTTGCTTTAGATTGGTAGGAGAAGATTGTAGCATTAGCCTGGGCATTAATGGTCTGAGACACACAACTGAACTTCACACACAGCTCAATCTTGCTGCTGCTTAATTGCCAATACAAAAGACATTATCTCTACTAAACCATGAAGCCAAAGCTTTGATTTTGAGGAAACTGGTAGGCAAAACTGTGGGAGGAATTAAAAAAAAAAAACCAACAAAAAAACCCATATTTTTTTCTAAATCAGTTGGTGGATGTGGTAATGTAAGGGCTGAACTCACTGAAAGCTGTGCTAGAAATCATACAGTCACTTTTCCTCAAGATGAGCTCAAGACTGTGTGGTCTGTCCTGTGAAAATGAGATGAGAAATCCAAAAATAAACCAGCTGACAGTAAGTTGCGATCAGCACACTATACATATGTAAATTGTCACTGACCCCGAGAAGAGCTGCCTCTGCATTATGATAAGGTCTGAAACCTGATTGAAATTTTTCATAAAGGGCATTATTTTGGAGGTGATCCTTAAATGAGCAGAGCAGCAAAATCATCAGCCTCTTTCCTCAACAGTCAGAAAATAGGTTACTGACGAGAGGGACTTTGGCCAAATGAGTTTCTTTAGAATTCAGCTGCTGGATTCCTCTGTATCTCAGAGCTCTCTTTAATGACAGCATAGTTCTGGGGCACAATTATATAATTGTTACTGTACTGATAATGAACAGGCATTTCCTGGTGGTACAGCCACTGCTGCTCTAATCCACTTGAGAAAGGCCTTCCACAATGCAATATTAATAGTAGCAGAGGATGCTGGATGCAGTTTTGCATCACTTTCCCTTACTGTGTCCTTTTAGCATCAGCAAGATGGTGGAGAAGAATGACACTATGCATTAAGGTCATTAGTAATTTTGTGTATTAATTAAGATAACTGAACCAACAGAAGGACTTGGAGTTTGTTCCCACATTACTCACAATGTTACAATTGCTACAAAAGGGTCTTTTAATTTTTTTTTTCTTAAGACATGTGAGAGTTTTCTAGAAGTTGAAAGCCAAAATGATTTTTTTTTTGCCATGAATGTGCCAGGCAGACAGCTGGAAGGGCTTTCTCTCTGCTCTCCATGTGAACCATGCTCCTGGAGCTTGGAGAAGAAAGGGCAAAGCTGGGTGTTCAGAGATGCTCTGTTTATGCTGGTGACTCTGCACTTCATCTGCTCAGTGACATTCAAATGAGACCCATCTTCCTAAGATGTCTTTCTTTTGACTCTTGTCACTTCAAATCTTTGGCTCAACTGCTTTCTTGCTGTTTCCCCAACAACCCTGCCCATCTGAAAGGCTGCAGATCTTTCAATAGCAGCATGCTCCCTTGAAAGGAAGATCAGGGCAAGCTTCAAAGATGCCCTTGCTTTGGTTGCTCTGCTCAGCATCCTGTGTCAGGTGCCTCTCACCAACTGTGGATTTTACCTATTTCTTTTCAAACATCCTCTGTATGTGGTGGGATGGGCCTGTTTGCACAGAAAAGACTGGCCAAGCCTCAAAGGTCAGTCTGACACCTCTAATAAGCCACCTTCAGAGTCACCAGGAAATGCCTGAAAATCCCACTGTTTCCATCATTCTGGTCACCCACAGTTCTGCCTGACTCCTTTCCCAGCAGCCAGACCTGTTACTATCTCCCCCAACAACCCTCTGTCCTCACCTCTTGCTGGTGACTCCTATGTCAGTTATGCTCCAAACTGTCTCCCAAACCTTTTTTCCCAAGGAGCCTCATGTCCCATCTCTCCTGGCTTGGGCCAGGTGCAAAAAAAATCACCCCTTTCCACCACCACCATTAACCCCTCTCAGTGTTGTCTCATTTCTCTGAAGGGAGGAATGGTTGAAGCAAATCTTTTACCTGCCTGAGCCAACCTGACTGATAGGTTATTTTCTCCCTGACCCACTCTAACTACTGACCTAAGAAAAACCATTGGGGGAGAAGGTGGAAGATGGCTGAGGGGGAACTACTGTAGGTGCAGAGGAAGAGACATCTCCATCTTCTCACTCACAGCCTTGGTCTGGAAGTTCTCTTTTGAACGAGCTCTTTCTTCCACCCCAGGGTGGAAAGTGTTTCCGCATGCTGTCCCTTTGAGTGTTTGTGTGCTGTGCTAAGTAAGTCATCTTTCCAAAATTAGCTCTGTAGCTTTTCCCCACCCTGTCTCCAGGTACATCTTCTTCCTTCCCATTTCTTTCTCCCACCTACAAAGAGATAACATTCCTGATTTAGTAATCTCTGTGTTTTTGCCTGTGGGAGTGTGTGTAGGGCTCACAAAAGGAAAGAACAACTCCAGGACACGAGTACTTATACATCCTCTCCTCTGTTTTTGGGCCAAGACTGCCTGAGGAGAAGGAAGAAGGGCTGGTTTTGAGTTCAGCTGGGGTCAGGCAGGTCTGAATTTATCTCCTGTTCATGGCAAGGGCTGCAGCACTTGCCGGATACACAGAACTTCCCTTGGATTTAAAGAAAAACATATTGTCCCTCCTGTCCCCTGCCTTAACCCCACACAGTCTTGTTTGTCCTTACAAAGGACAGATCAAGCACCAGTGTCCCTATAAATCTTGGGGTGTTCCAGAAAGACTCTCTATGTCTCTGTCTGGTAAGCAGAGATAGACAGGGGATGCCATGGGTGCTGCATCCTGCCCCCTGACCACACCAGATACCTGTGCCCATGGCTGCAGGATGGTCCTGTGTTCACCACACCAATATGCACAAAGCTCAACCCACACCTGCAGACCGAGTCCTTGCCAGTGGCTGTGACCACACAGGGCACTGAACTGTTAACCAGACATGCTCAGGATTTTAGCTGCTACATCCATCTATTTTTACCAGGCTGTAGAAAAACGTACAGGAGGAATCAGACACTGCATTGGTTATGATGAAGAACTCATGTAACCTCTGTATAAGCAAACCAAGCCTTATCTGGTGCTTTGAAGAATCAGTTCCAGACACCATTAGGGTGAGACCTGTACCTGCCTTCAGACAGGAATTAGACACACAGTCTACGAATTTATACAGGCAATGAAAAGGAAAAACTTTCAAATAACCTGCTCACCATAAAAAGACTTGAAGAAATTTCAAATGAAAACATTTGAAGGACCAACATAGCTTAAAATTAGTTTTTATAGCAACTAGCACTGGGGTAGTAGACATTTAACACCCACAAGAATTTAAAGGACTTGTTTTATCTGGTAGAAGAAACCTGTACTATTTCACCAGTATGATTGAAACAGTTTGCAATTTATAGGATGAAGGAAGCAAGCTATTTGAACTGGATGAAAATCACCTAAAAGTTCAAAAGGGTTGAACATACAAGATATATAGGAACAAGACATACAAAGATCTGGATTTTGATGCTTCATGTAATATAATGTGATACCGGAGTCTTGACAGAATCTCTTCTTTTAAATCCAGTATTTTGTTCTCAAATGTATCTATATCTGATCCAGGTAATCCAATAATATATTCAGGTAACTTTAGTGTAAGAAAGTTCATTAAAAAGCACTTAACTATTAAATCTCTATTGTCTCTAGACAAATCTCAAAAATCCTCATCGAATTCAGTTCCTATTATACATGTGTAAGTACATTAGAGCTTCTTTTACCCTGGCTTCAGGTAACTACCCAGACTCTCAATATGAGACTGATTTATTTATTACCTCCAGTTAGACATATTAAGCCCATTGCTATTCTCATTAACAAACAGTGGTTTCCCTGAACATTACTTCAACGGCCAACAATTTTTATAACCACCTTGCAAATTTTAGCTTAAAGTAACGCTCTCTTGTCTTCAGCCATTTTAACAAATTCAGCCCCTTGGGCTTGATCCAAGAGAATATGCAGTAAAATCAGTGGAAAGACTTTCATGGACTGTTGGGGGTTTTGGAGCAGCTCCTATGCATGTGCCATAATTTGTACTTAGAAATGTGGTTATTTGTAATCTCTTCCATAGAGAAACAATGCAGTTTTAAGGGGAGATAACACTGCCGACGACTAATTTAAGCCAATGCTTTTCATTTAAAGGTTCTGTTTTCCATTTCTTATAGCTCTGCAGACTTTTGGTGGTGTAAGAGAAGGTTTCACACACTTGGTGTTTGCCTCAGGGTGAATCTTTCCAATATAATCAAAAACAGTTGAGATTTCCTCGAGAACACTCCTGGGGAAAAAAGAGAGGGAAAGTCCAGGTTGTTAATATTAAATATTGGTGTCCCTTTTTTTCCAAGACTCCCCATCACCTCTTCCCTTAGGTTGAGAGTCTTCACACTTGGGAGAAAGGGTAGGATTTTTAATGACATCTTTTCCACTCTACGATTGCTTATGATTTTTGCATTTAATCTTTTTTCTTCATCCCTTATTCCAATCCTTGTCTAAAGAGGTGTAGATTTTGGGAAAGGAAGAATCCTTTTTTACTTCTCTCTTTCTTTTTTATTTAACTGCCACTTTGTACTTCAGTCTGGGTGGATCACAGACCTGGAATACACTGTGATCATCCTGCCCTGGAGGGACATCACAGGCAACATAGCAGGTAAAGCCACCTTCCTAAAGAGCCTGTGAGTTCTCTGAATCCCCTTCCCTTTCTGGGATGAGTTGAATATTTTGAGAAACACTCACTTTTCTGCCATTTTGTCAAGTATTTTTCCACTAAAGCCTGAGGCAGTCTTTCTCCTGAATCTACTTGTCTGCCAGAAAGCAAAATCTCTGGAGAGTCTGGTTTGACATCACTCAAAAACTAACAACATATTTTGATAGGTCTTTGGTTGCTGTCTGGAAATCAGTGGGGTACTTTTTTCCATATTCTTTCATGGTAACCCAGTTAGTGTTGCCTTCCCTGTATCAGATCTTCACAATGGTAGGCTTAACCATGACTGTATGTGGCTGTACCTTATGGTGCCTGGACAAAGAGAAAATTTTGGAGGGTACATTGTTTACTGCAAGCATGTTAAGACAGTAGAAAACACCTCCATACTCACCTGGTCTGAGCAGGAGGCATACGCAAAACAAGAAGTGACCAAAGGATGACATTTGATCTCATTTCCCAAGTAGAGCAGCACAAAAACTTGACCCTTAACAGACACATATGGTGCCATAGGACCATGATGGAGATGCAGGTAGTTATGGTCTGCCTGGATCCTAATGCTACAAGCTAAGATGAATCCAGGATCTGAACTAGCTTTTTGGAAACCAGTCCTCTGCCCATTCACCAGAATCTTAGGAATAACATTCAAATGCAAAGGATTGCAAAGATGCAGTGGGATTTTTGAAACTCTTATTTTTAACCTGTTGATAAGCAACCACTTTAAAGGTTGAAGAAGAAGGATATCTGACCAGCATTCCTCATCTGCACAGGCTCCACATCCACCAGTGAGCCCTTCCTGAGCTGACAGCCCAAGAAGCACAACTGGATGGTTGTTACTACACCAATCCACTATTTTGCAGCGCACGGCGAGTGTACAGCTGGACACAGAGGCAAAGCAAGAATTCCCTGCTTCCTGGTGTGGAATACATCAGAAGAAAGAAAACAGAAACAAAACAGAAAGAAAAGCGAATTCCACTGCAAGTGCTAAAAATGTTTATTGTTGTTGACATTGCACAGCTTTGCACCCAATGCAAGACAATTCCTCTCTCATTAAGTCATGATGAATGATAGATATGGCCAGTGGCTAAGAGTGGTTCTCAGATTAAATGTTGTTAGAAATGTCTCTCTACCACCAGGCAGGTGAGATAATTTCTTTTTCCCATTATACCAGTTTCTTCTCTCTGTTTCTGTGTAACCCAGCATGACCTGATAGTTTCTGCCTCTAAACTATTGATGTATGTTTGCTTTGAGAGGGGCCTCCTAAAGTGTGAAGAATGGACCAGAGAGCTCCTAAATACTCACCGAGAGAGAGTGTGGCTGTGAGGATGGAGCCTCTGTAGTGCTTAATGCTTTGTGAGGTTTTGCAAAATTCAGGGATTCCAATGGATCTTGTAGAAAAGAGTTAAACATTCAGACAGGCTGCCCAGGGAGGGTGGATGGCTGGACCAGATGATCATAGAGGTTTATTCCAAACTTCACGATTCTAAGATTCTATGATTATATCCTGGAGAAGCAAGAAAGCAGCTTTCCTGCTTTCTGGCCTAATCAGCTGTAGTTTCTCTTGATTTCTAGATATTCTTTGACTTACCTACTTGTCCTACTCCAGGGCTTTTATGTGCACATTTCCAAGAATGTAAAGAACCACCCTCGGCAATAGTACACAATCAGGAAGATCAGGTAGAAACATCAGGAAGAAACACATCACTTCTTTATTGAAGAAGTTGCTTGGGAAAGTTTGGTGGACTGATGCTAAGGAGGAGAGATTTTTGCTCCTGCTGCTGTTCCCAGCTGGTTTTGACCATGAGCAACCTGCTCCATTGCTGCACTTCTGTCCATTTATGTCTTCCTCACTAGGGCTCTGCACAGATTTCTTCATATATTAAGTTTCCTTGTACAAAATTAAGCAAAGCTGTGTATTTTTTGAGGACTGAGGCCGTAAGACCCCAAAGGACTGTCTACATGGTTAATCTGAAGATGTCTAGGCAGTGAGCCAAAGTACTGGCCCTCTAATCACCCATACTTTCTCCCTGCCTTGGTGGTGTCCTATTAGACTTTAATAGATGCAAGTCCTAGGTGTTTTCTTTTTTATTCTTAGTTGAAAAAAAAAAAAAAAGTCAGCAAATCCCCCGTGCTGCAACCCTCACGGCAAGCACCAGCTCCCTGCACTTTACTATCAAGCAGAGGTTTTATTATCATTTCAAGATGAGACAAGGAAAGTGAGAGAGGTATGGAAAGCTGGATTCGTAAACTTTGGATGCCTGACCTGGAGGTGTTGGTATAGATTGTTCAGAAGTGACAAAACAGAGTGGAAAACCAAAGGACAAATTCTGAAGCCTTGTGTTATTTGAAAAAAACAACCATTCAATTAAAAAATACCTTGCAAGTCCTTGGAGAGGGATGTGAGCTGCAGAACTTTGGTCTGGATCTCAAACTCTCCAAAAGTTACAGGATATTCTGTCCAGAATTTTGGCTTGGATCATGAGTCAGCCATGAATTTTGGATCTAACTTGAGACTGTGCTATCATAAATCCAAAAGAACTGGATGTTCTCATCCAGGCATTAATTTTTTTCTTTAAAATGTGATTCACTTCGTATGACAACCGAAGTATGTCTACATGGATGGATGAACAGTTTCTTCCCACTCATCCCACCAGCCAGTTCTTTTCCATGGGTCATGTGTCCACCTTGGCATGGTGTTGCGTGTGGATTAGGAGAAGAACTATTGAACAGAGGCCTCACAGTAACTGCTATGAAGTGAGCAATAACATTTGCCTCCTTTTAGTTTTGTCCCTAGTATCAAGAGATTAGAAAGCTGCCTTTTAAATTTAAAAAAAAAAAATCATCTGGATTATATGTGTGTGTACTTATGTGCTTTCACACACTTAGGGAAAATCCTTTATATATGCTTTGACACTGATCCTATAAAATTCCTGCCCATTTGAATGGGACTATTCCTACATCTAAGTGCTTTGCTGGACCAGGGCCACTGCCAGGAAAGTGGAAAGTATTTCCCATATTATCCTGATTAAACAGCAAAAGGCATTGTAATTATCTGCATTGCATTCCATCTTATTCAATCTGCAGTAAAAACAAAGCTGTAGTAAAAACACTTTACCTCTTAGATGCTTAGTAAGTATCTTGTTAACACCAGAAAGGTCAAATATAAAGATAGATGGAATGTATATACAGAAGACACCACTACTCATCATTGAACTTTGACACTTCAAATAGAAACTTTTCCGTTTCAGAGAGGAGTACCAATCATTTAAGAAAAAAGAGATCCTGGAAAGAAACACAGAAAGCTCAGCTCTCCATCTCTATTTCCAGCATGCATAGGATTATACCACAAGTGGTGACTGAGTGTCCTAAAATAAACAGAGAAAATCTCTGGGAATTGAATTAAAGCCATGGCATTTTCCTCGCCAAGCATTTCAAAAGTATTTCACTTCCCAGCCCAATACTTGTGAATCCCATCAGAAAAATCACATGTTAAGGCACAAACTTATAAATCAATTTTAGTCTTTTACAAAAGGATCTCACTAGCTCAAATCCTGCTTCAAATGAGACCTAAACACTTGAAATGCATTGAAAGACCCAAACCACCAGTGTATACAGCAAGTCTGCCTTGCCTTGGAGATGTCTGAATACACTAAACCTGAAAGACTGTTGGCTCTATAGCTGTGGTCACCACCCATCACCAGCCATCCTTAATCTGGCAGATGGTGCTATCTCTTGTTTTGATAGAGGTGCAAAGACCTGCTTTGGGCTGTAGCAAACACAGCAGCACATGGTAGTGGAGGTGTCAGTAGCCACTGGCCCATATCTCTAGCAATTAAATGCTCAACCCACCATGGGATGCCATAGTCTGTGTCTGCTCAGTCCATAGGAGACTGATCTCCTTGCTTCCTTTCCTGAGGGGTCCTTAAACCAACTAGGATATAAGATAGTCTACAAGAGCCTGCTCTTCCACTCTTCTCTTGCAGCTGGGCTCTGTGTGCCAGACAGGAACACAAAAATTTCCAGGAGAGAAAAGAGAGTGAAAAACCTTTCCCAAGGACTAGGTAAAAACTGTGGAAGGGAGTGGTCAGTGATGAAGGGAAAAGACTAATGCTTCAGATCCCTGCTATGGACTTCTTCAGTGTTATCCCATTGATGAGCTAAAGAAAATTGTACAGGATTGCCAGGAGGCTGGGCCTGGATCCTGGTTTTTATTTCCTCCAGCCAAGAGCCCTTAAGGTTAGGCTAAATTGTGATTTCTCCTCTCTTTCTCTCTGGCCAGCCCTATGACTCTGCCAGTCCTGGCTGCTCTGCATCCTGAGGAGAAAGAAAAAGGCTGGTACAGGGATAGTCCCAACATCACTAGACACAGACTGGACAGAAGGTGAGCCACCCCCGTTCTGCTAAGCACAACTTAGAGACCAAGGTCTTTTTCCTTGATGGAAGAAGCAGCAGTGCCACTGTCACCACCCCACTTTATTTTAAAGCCTGGCCAACCAGATTCTCTGGTGAACCCAGGCACCCTGGGCTTCTCACTGCCTCACAGTATTGTCAGACAAAAAGGCAAAAGCAACTTGAATTGTCCTCTGGAGCTCTGGTCAAGCAAAGATCTAAGTATGGAGTAAGAAAACACCAAAATTAGGTAGGCTGGACTCTGGTCTGCAGTTGTTCAGAAGGGTCAGACTCAGGTACTTAGGTGCAGTAGGCAACCTGGACTATAAGCAATTCGGTCTAATGGAAGGGGAGGTGGAACTAGTTTATCTTTAAAGTCCCTTCCAACTCAAATCTTTCTATGAGACACCTAAAATCCCAAAGAAACAGCATGTAAATCAAGCAGCCAAGCTTGGCCGATGACTTTCCACCCTACTAGTAAATGCTCAGGGAGAGGAGAAACCCATCTGCTTTATGTGTGCTCCTCATGTAGCAACAACTGCAGAGGGAATGAACATGGTGGTAGAGAACACTGCACACATCAGAGAAGCTGTCATCCCCTGTTAAGCTCATCTCTTTTATCATGCAAAAGCAAGGAGCAGAGTACCTAACTCCCAGCCTCTCTGTTCCACTGAGCACTGGAGAAAGTAATTTTTCCCTTCATTTCCCAAACAGGGCAGTAAACTCTGCAAGGATGCAAGAAAGGACCAAAGGTCCCAGACCTGAGCCTAAACCAGAGCAATCTCAGTGATAATTTTGCAACATCAAGCATCGTCATAGTGAGAGAACACCAGGTCCCAAAGGGTTTTTTTAGCAAAGAAGTGTTGCCAGATAGACTGAAAGCTCAACAAATTTTAAATAGAAAAATGCCCCTGCTCATTTCGTTTTCCAAAAGCTGCAGAAATTTAGCAGACTACCAAGGGTCAAGAAAGACACTTCATAGCTTGAGTTAAACCAGGCAAAAGTAGATTAGTTTTTGGAAGAGAATTTTTAGCTGGATAGACCACTAGGACTGGAATGGTAACTATGTCATTTTTTTTTCCCTACCCTTAGTTTTCTGAAGGTTTTCTGGCCTAAAAAGTTAATAAAATTTGTTCTCAGCTTCTATAGCCTCTGAAGGTTCAACAGTGTTATAAAAATCAGACTGCTTTTAGTTGATTATGTTTATATTTTAGGGGTGTGCCAATGAAAACAGATATTTGAAAACTTTGGTTTTACCTTGAAGCAAACCTTATTGCATTCCTAGGCTGGAAGGTCACAATTTGTTCTTGGTGGGCAGGTAAAAACTTTTAATATTTGTTTTCTAAATTGTGGCATATTTTCCACATTTCTTGCAGAAAAGTATTTACAAGTAATTTATGAATATTCCATTTAGGAAAATATATTCAGAATTGTTTTAAAACAAAATTACTACTTATTAATTGATTTGGTTGCTTTAATATTATTTTATGACAACTCACTGGCAGCAGTGGTTTATACCTGTCACATAATGGGGTCACAGTCTAATTATCAAGGTGTACAGTTTTGCACTTCAAACTCCAAAAGCCAGTTGTGATTTAATATTGATTGAGACATTCTATTTAGCAGCTCAGACTCTTGGAGTTGTAATGAAATATCTTGGTTTTTCTAAAAAGGACAGAATCACAGAATGACAGAATTGTCACAGTTGGAAAAGTCCTCTAAGATCACTGTGTCCAACTGTCAACATCATCACCACAGTAAAATAAAATAAAAAAAGAATATATATCAATACCCATGTCACCATCCCACTTGCTCATGTCCTAAAGTGCCTCATCTACATGTTTTTTTCAACACTTCTATGGATGGTGATTCCACCACCATTCTGAGCAGTCTATTCCAACACCTAGCTACTCTCTCAGTAAAGAAATTCTTCCTCAAATCTAGTCTAAACTTCCCCTGGTATAACTTCAGGCCATTTCCTCCAGTCCTATCATTTTTCACTTGAGAGAAGAATCCAGCACCCATAACCCTACATCCTCCATTCAGGTAGTTGTAGAGACCAAAAAAGGTCTCTCCTCAGCCTCCTCTTCTCCAAACTAAACAGTCCCCTCCCCTCAGCCTTGTTCTCCAGACCCTTCACCAGGTTGCTTGCCCTTCCCTGAACTCACTCCAGCACCTCAGTGTCCTTCTTGCAGCAAGAAGATGAGACCTAATCAGAATAGTGACTCTTGTCAGTTCCTTAGAAAAGGCTCCTGAGTATTTTATCAAGTCCATCAAAGGCTGGGAGCAGCCTCACCCCAGTGCAAACAGCTGAAAGACAAAGAAATCCTCAGGATTTACCCTCTGTGTGTCAAGCTCCATGTTGTACACATGGCTGGAGTTTCTCATGGCTCTGCTCACCAGTCTTACCACTGCAATTCACCCAGCCATGTTTCCACCTTTTTGCAGAGAAGTCCTGAAAAACACTCCTATGGGAAACTTCTGGAAGTTTCTGGACACACAGATCATTTAGTTGGTGCCCACTCTACAATTTCCAGGTCAAATTGACTCCTCACATCCTCCAACCCTTCCTTCAATTCAAATTTCATTCCTCTTTCACATGTTAGCTATGTCTTCCCATGTCTAAGGGAAGCAGCATTCAACTTTTGAACTGAAATCCGGAGAGGTCACTTCTCTGGAGACAACCTGGTTCCTGAATTGGAATCCTGTCTGGATTGAAACATGGGCAACCACTGACATGAGTGGGAGAGATGAATGAAAGCAGTTGGGCCTGACCAGCTTCACGTTGATTATTTTAGAATTGGTTAGTGCTGTACAAACCCTGGTTTAGATCTGATCAAACCCAGAGTCCAATGGGACCATGATTCTGCTTTGATTCTACCTTAATTCACACACATCTTTGAGGAATGTTCGCTCCAGTAATACCATCACAATTCCCATACTGGTCATGATCAGAGACAAGACAATGAGTTTGTGGACACTTCATCTTACCCAGTAGGTTTCTACATTATGCTGCAAGCTGCATGCATAATAATATACACAGAGAGCACAAAAAGTATACTGCTGCTGGCAAAATACAGCACTGTTAAGGATTTGCCTTGCATCCTCCCTTCCCTCTTTTTCATTAAAAAAAAAAAAAAAGAATTGGCAGTAAAATTAAAATCAAAATTCAGTGTTTATCTTCAGAATGCATAAGGTTTAGGTAGCTCCGATGTGACCTTCTACTCAGGTCTGACCTATGAAGAACACAGCTAAATTATGTATAATGTTTTTTTGATGAAATGTAATGCCCATTTCAGGAGTGAGATGAGGCCATAAACACACTGCACATAAAAATCAGAGAAGAAACTTAAATCCCAGTCCCAGAACCAAAAGATTAGTGCTCTAACCACTGATGGTAGTCAAAGCTTCCTTCTGGAAATGAAGGTTAAATTTCTTCTTGAATTCCCGCTGTGTGAGGGGGTAATTTGAATACTTTCCATAATATGGAGGTTAGGGTTTTCATCTTTTTTTTTTTTTTTTCTTTAGGAAGCTTTCTACATTTAGTACAGTATTTTTCAATCAAAATTCAGGCAGTTTACTTGTAAGGCTAAAAATGGATAATGACTTTTCGGTCAATTGCTTTTGACTGTCAATATGAAGCCTGCATTACCATTCCACAATATCATTAAACAATCAATAGCAATTAGTGTCTAGTCAAGCCTGGTGTTTTAATCATTTAAATCAAGATGCCCATAATTGTTATTGTATGTAAATATTTGAAGATGTTTATAGTGGAGATGAATTTCACCCATCTAGCCAAGAGCACTGGAACGGGTGAGACTTTAAGCCTCATTTCCCCTCTTGCTGGAACTGGGACAAGAAGGAATGGGAACTTCCCATATTTTGGGCAGAATTCTGCTCTACCAGGGAGGAGATGAGCTTGTTGGTGAGTGACCACTCTGTGCTGGGACTGTCAGAACTTTGCTTTACCTAATTTCACTGGGACTTAGAAAACCCAAGGACTGCATAATGCATTTGAGCCATGGGCTGAATTTGCTCTCTGTATCACAGATTAGCACAGGCTTTTTTTTACACGGAAGAACTTTTTTCTCACTAAAGTCATTGTGGATTATTATTATTTCAGACTAAAATAGCTCCAGGAGACCACACAAGGAACTGGAACTTGGGATACTGGTACCAAGGTATTTGAGACCTCAGCTTACACGGGGTATTTTTGGTATTCATTCTCCAGAATATGCATGAGGATTTCATATGTTTTGTTCATTTTGCTGCTAGCATTTTGTGCCTGTGGCAGTGATCCTTGAGCAAATGACAGCTCTACCCACTGCAGGCTTTCCCCAGAGCTATCTCAGCTGAGCACAGAGAGCTCCATGCAGTGCTGCCATAGAACTCCCCAAGGTCAGGCAGAGGATGAATTTGTCCTGTTAAATGGACCAAGAACCTTACTGAGGAACAGCATGTGAACTGCTTTTCAAGGGAGCAGCACAAGCCTGGTTGCAGGAGCTGACCAGGAGTCCTCCAATCTGCCAGATTGGTGTTTATAAACATGAGTGATCAGTTCATTTTGCCCAATCCATCACCCTTTCTCCTCTACAAAACAACTCCCATTGACTGTGGAAGCATTTGCCAAAGCTGAGAAACCATCCAGACTCCTGTGTACCACTTCAGAAGTCATATGGGAAACAATTGTAGGGAAAGGTGCTTGGACTTGCCACCAATACTAGTCTCAGATCATTAAGAAGGCTTTAGAAGGGCATTAGGTGGACATAGAAAAGTTTGGAAGTAGGATATCCGAGGCAGAATGTTCATTATTTGGGTGTAACAGGGCACACTGACAACTGAAGCATTCAGTTAATTGATTGACTGATAGCCAAAAAAATTTTGAAAACAGATAATGTATGCTGTTGCAAACTAACACGGCCAGTGCTAAAATAAAATGGGCAAAGAAATAAGTAAGATAGCAGTGACAACTGCAGAAAATAACCTAGGAAATATGATACACTTGCTAGTCTATTGCTTATGTTCAATCGGAGCCATGCATGAATGTGAACCAAGCTGCTACCCCAGGCATTCATCTTCCAGTAAATGAAAGGAATAATGGTTAAGAGAGTGCTGTAAGAACATTAAAAAAGACCCTATGTCATACAGGTCAGTTCAGAATATGGAAATATAGAATATGTTTTCTTTGAATTCAGGTCTTAGACACCTAAATATTTTAAAACTTCCACTTGGCATTCTAAGCCACCACTACCTGTTTGTTGTCCTGGTTATTAACTGAGGCATCATCCTAGAAGAGGTCTGGGTGTATGCTTAACAACCTCAGGCAGTCCCAATTAACTCAATGTGTTTAGGGGGCTAAGTCCTTGCAGGACTGGTGCCTTAGACCATCTGGAAATTCTCTCTGTTTCTATTTGAATAATTGTCCCACTGTTAGGAACGGCATCATTGGGCGTAACTTGGTCCTGGCTGCCTGAGAAACCTAGTCTGGCTTTTCAGGGTATTCTGAGATCTCTGAAAAACCCACACCTTGCCTAGTATGAATGGCCTGTTTGGAGGCACAACATTCACGATCAGCAGAAAATCTCGACAAAATTCAGCAGATCCCAGCTCTCCCATTCCACAAAATTTTCCTGGCTTTGGTGGTTCATGAACAGTCAGGCTTTAAATGCCACTTTCTTCAGGCTATTTTTTTGTGGAAACCATCAAACTGCAGCCTGAAATAAGTTCAGCAGAACCTATGCAAAATATCAAAGTCAGCCTCTGACACCCTCAAAGTGTTAAGAGCAAAGCCTGCATTAAGAATTCGAGCCCAACAATTTTCCAAAATATTACACCAAGGAAGATGCAGCACCAGGCTCCAGTGTCCCAGATAGAGAGCTTAAAAGATTTTTTTTAAAAATTACATAACAACAGTTTATGTATCCAAAACACCCCTTGGAAACTTTGGCATAATTGCAAACAGGAATTAATGTTTAATGATTAAACTAATAGTTCATGAGATTCATGGACCAAAGACAAAATAAGACCTGATTAAAGTGCTCCCCCTTTGCCTCTCTTTTATTTCTGTTCTTTCTTTCCTTTGCTCTCCTTCTATTGCTCTGCAGCATGTGTAGTGTATCTTTACCAGTTTGGCATCTGGATGTATCAGAAATGAGCCTGAAAGCCTGTTGAATTCCTCCTAGAATTAGTTCCCTAATAGACAGTTCAGTTAAAATTTTTCATCTGGTTCCAGTCAGCATCCAGGCTTTAAAAAAGACAAGCAAGCAGTACTAGGCGATCAGTTCTTAAAGCCAAAGGCTCTCCAACAGCATGCCAGAGGAGGAAGAATTTTAATAGAACCCACAGGAATTTAGAGGCTTCATTTTTTTTTTTTTCTGTATCCCGCCCCCACCCCCCCTTTAAGACAGGTTTTCCCTTCTGGTGAACTCAAGCAATAGTCAATTTCCATTAATCTCTCAAGTTCAGCTATTCAGATGTATAGCCCAAATGCACATACACTCACCATCCAGTTTCAAGGTTGTCTATAGGATGAATAGAAAGAAAAAAGAGGAAGAGGAAGAGGAACAATGGAAAGGGAAAGAGGGAAAGAGGGAAAGGGAAAGGGAAAGCAAAAAGGGAAAGGAAAAAGGAAAAGAAAAGAAAAAAAGAAGAGAAGAGAAGAGAAGAGAAGAGAAGAGAAGAGAAGAGAAGAGAAGAGAAGAGAAGAGAAAAAAAAAGAAAAAAAAAGAAAAAAAAAGAAAAAGAAAAAGAAAAAGAAAAAGAAAAAGAAAAAGAAAAAGAAAAAGAAAAAGAAAAAGAAAAAGAAAAAGAAAGAGAAAGAGAAAGAGAAAAAGAAAAAGAAAAAGAAAAAGAAAAAGAAAAAGAAAAAGAAAAAGAGAAAAAGGAAAAGAAAAAGCAGTGCAGCAGGACTGGCATATGCCACAACCAATTTCCCTGGTGACTTTGATGAAGAGTTTTATCATCCCTGCAAGAAAACTGCTTCCATGAAGCAGGAGGTCAGGGCCCCTGCAGAGGCAGCTTCCATTGGAAAGCAGTGGGAGGAGGAGACACCAAGATCCCTTAAGTCAGAGGAAAGAAAAGACTCAATGAAAGATCTTAAGCAGTTTTCTAATACAAAACATCTCTGCAAAACTAGAAAAGTGGCTGAGGGAAGCAGTCAGAAATCTGCTCTTTATCCCATCTCAGTACTGCTAAATGGTGAGAAACTTGGCAGAGGGCCCACACTTTTACTCAGAAGATAAGTCTAAAATCACGCTGCTTTTTTTCCCTTCTTAATTCCATGCTCAGCGTTGTGCACGGAAGGGAAAACACTGCTTTAGATGTGAAATCAGCAGTAGAGTCTGTGGCATTCGGGTATTTTATTCCATCAAAATGAGCTTTTCTTCCAAGGTGAAGTGTACAATGTAACATTACTTAATTGCCCACACTGCTTGGTAGATGCTGACATACATTGTGGAAATGTTAACTGTTTTACATTTCAATGCATTCCCTCTCCCAGTCCTCCTTATACTCCGCTGCTTTGCTGGGATGAATCTGGCCAGCTGCCAGAGAGGAAGCTTATTTTTCACTGGTGATCATAACTCTGGCTGGTTGTAGCAAATAACGTAACCGGCGGTGTTAGGAGGTTTATCCAGGAAGCCCTGCTGTGCTGCCTTAATTGGGATCACTCTTCTAGCAACCGAGTGAAAAAGGTATTAACTTAAGATAAATGAACTGCTTATCATGAAGCTATGAATGTCTTTCTGCAGCAAGTTCACAGATGGGGAGAGCAAATGCCTCTCCTCTGCTCTTTCTTCCGAGCTCCTCCTTCCATTATCTCAGCTCCCTGGCCACGCATTCCTCTTTTCCAGCCTAGCAATGCTGCTTTTACAGCCCTGACCAGAATTACATGCATTTGTCCATCCTAAAGACCGGATGGCATCCTACGGCCAACTCAATTTTCCCTTGTTCTCACTACCCTGCTGCCCTGATGGAGTCAAACCACAGGGACTGGAGTCTCATCCGCCTCTGGCTCTTTCATAGCTCTGCTCTCTGGAGGCCCTCCTGAGTGCATCGTGTGCAACTCAAAAGGCAAGCCACAGGCCCATGAAAAGAAGGCAATAAACATTTACATTGTGTGGCTGTGATGGTGCTACAACACTTAGTGACAAGCCCGAGGTTACTGTGACAGGAAGCAAATTTTGTATTGCGAGGATGCTGACTTCAGAGACGTGCAAAGCACATCCCATAAAATCTTCATATTGTCATCCCATTGTCTGCTAGGTCCAGGCAAATTGGATCCAGAGACCTGGACAGTTTTCAAGGGCAACTTGAGAAAGACACATTTACAGAACCCCACAGAGGGAAAAACTTTTACATAAATACACTGGTCCAGCCACCAGTGCCCTCAAGAGATGCTGAGAGCTTTGAGAAGGATCAGCTGAGAGACAGACACTATCTGTAGTAATGCAATGAATGAGTCAGTGCTTCTAAATGATCCAATTTAGGTTAAATAAATAAATAAATAAATAAAGTAAAGAAGCTTCTAGGTGCTCATTCACCCCAGGGTCATGAAATTTTATTTAAGCAAAGTCCACTTCAGTTCCTTCTCACCCTCCTAACAAGCTCATCCAAATCTACACTTGGCTGGATCCACACTGGCACAAGGAGGTAGCATGAGCAACTTTGAGTCATCAGCCATGCAGTTCACTTTCCCCCCTGGAGCTAGGAAACATTGGGAATGAAGAAATCCTCCTGGCATGCTTCTTGCAGCAACACGTTGCTTCCTCCTCAGATTTGCAGCATTAAGACAAAAGGAGAACAAATCTAATGAGGCTGATTTGCATCTGATCACAAGAACCTTAGGCTTCTGTAAATTAGACATCTGGGCCAGGCCTTTCCCTTTATGGTGGTCACACCTGAGTCCAAATGGTACAGGGGTTTTGCAGGAATCTCTTGGAGGATCTGAATTCCCTTTTTTCCCCTCTTGGTTTTAAGGGATGCCTAGACTGGCTGCTTTAAACTCAAAGTTTGTCTGAGCTACAACTAAAACGTTGTTTTAGATGCATAAACTGTGCCACTTGTGAATCTTCACCCACTGGAATGCAGAGGGAGTGATGATAGTGACTTTCCCAAGACAAAGATTTGGGAAGCAGCAAAAGCCTCAGCCAGCATTTCTGGAGGACAAAGTGCATACACCAAAGTGTGTCTATTATCAGCTGTATCTATTATCCACTCTGTGCTTCCCAGCCTGGCTCTGCTGGTCATGCAAAATATTCATTCTTCTGTAGGAAATTAACTCATTCTTCATGCAAGACAAAGGTCTCTCATTCTCCTTTGGTTTCAAAAATACTTAGAAGGCATGAGAGAGAGAGTTTCATATTATGGCAAGTATTCCCCTCCCCATTTCTAAGTTGCATATTTTGGTGTGCCCTCTACCTTCAAGAGGCATAACTGAAACCCATCTGATGCAGGTCCCATCTGGCTTCTCCTGTCTCATTTCCTAGAGGCCCAATGTAGAGGTCACTTCATTCAGTGCCCATCACAGTCATAAGCTGGTGGTTTACTTCTGCTATGGTCCTTTTGAGGCTTAATGGCAATTCAGCATTAGCTTGTTTATAACCATTCCCTGACTGATTTGATGAGTGCTGCTCCTCCCTTCAGGTTCCACCACTAAATGCTTACAGCTCACTCCTGCTTCATCTTTCAGAGGTCGTCTACAGAGTCAAGGTCCTCCTTGCTCCTACTTGAGTGCTTTGGTTAAGAGCTTGAATAGCAGCAGGACACAAAGGGTCCATTCCCTGCACTGCCAAGAACTTATTTGTCACATGCTGTAACACCAGCAGGCACTGGGAGCTGACTCACCAAGATATGGAGGATTTGAATGAAAGAGCAAGCTTGACCCCATGGTAGCCAGGAGTTTTTCCAGGACTCGGCTTTGGTCAAACTGCATTGATCCATCAGTACTGCAGTGCTACCTGCAGGCTCACTCCACATCAGCTCCTTCTGGCCAGGCCTGGAGCCTCCTAAAGGAGTAACTCCCCCCCTTTTGGTCATTCTTAGTCAAGGATTTATGCTGGTCACATGAAGGGTTATGAGAGCAAGGTCTTCAAAAGGGCCAAAAAAACCAAGCTGCTTGTACTCAGAGCTCCTTAGGTCAAGGAAGCTGCCTCTTCATTGATTCCCCTTCATTTAGGGAAACAGGATTTTGTTGACCATGTTTTTGTAAATGAATAAAATAATATCAGTTCAGTACCTGGCCCATTGCTGCTTGCTAATCCTAACAGAAATCACCTTGCAAGGCCCAAACATCAACCTGTCACTTGGTCACAAGGGCAGCAGTATTATTTCCTTCTTAAACTGTCTTTGCATGTGGACACAATGTCAGAGAATGAGATTGTGAGGATTTTTTCTCCTTTTTTCACTGCAGAAATCAATACCCATATCCACTGTGAGTTTGGGGGGGCTGTTTCTCCTCCATTGCTCTTGGTGGGGACCAGGTGCTTCTCCATGTGCTGCTGCCCTGTGGTTGGGGCTCATGGTGCTGTGGAAAGGAAAGGCTGAATTCCATCCCTCAACCCACAGTAGAGCCCCAGAAATCCTCCATGTCACATCTGCCTGCTGCAAGAGGTGATCAAGAGCTGGAAGGAGTCATGGAGATGCTGCTATGAGCTGCAAGGAGCAGCAGAATGGGAAGGAGGGGGTGTCAGGAAGGGGACCTGCATGTCACCACCACCTGCTTCCACTGTGATGGCATGGTGACAAGCTGCAGGGTGACATTCCCATGCACCACCCTGACAACCCATCAGCAGGGTGCAAACAACAAAGTGTTGCATGATAAGGGGCCTGGCAGAACAGCTTTGGTGAAAGCACAGGTAGGCTGTAGGAAAGCCAGCAGTTCACACCTATCTCATTAAACATGACAAGGGTGTTATATCCACAAGGCTCTGAGATCCCCACTTTGGCTAAAAATGAGATACTGAAACCTTTTCCTTTTCAAGGACAGTACTGTCACAGCAGTATTTATTCAGTATACTTCAGCAGCCTCAGTGTAATGACTGTAAGTGAACCCTGACCCCTTCACACCACTCCACCTGGTTCCCACCTCTCTCAGCCCCATGCATGGCACCACAGTGCTCCTATGTATTACCCCACAGATCCCACCACAGTCTACATACCCACATCCCCCCCAAACCCACATATCACCCTGCACAACAGCCTTCATCCTCCCAGCCCTAAATGCCACTCCACAAACCCAATCCGGAAGTCTGAGGCTGGGATTCATAAGGAGAAAGGGATGGAATAGATTCCAGGTGCTTCCCATGAGTATCCCTAAACTGCCTCTGATTGAGCTCATTCTGCCACAGTATCCAATCCCAGCTGCTCAGCTGGGACCAAGCTGAACTGGTCCAGTCATTCCAGCTATGGGGTTCTTGAAGGCATCATATGGTTGATTGATGCCAAGAGTTTGGAAAAGTACTTTCATTAGCTAGGAATTATAATGATACTTCAGGGAGGGCATTCTTTGAGCTGATGGTTATTTAGGAACACTAAACTTTTCCCCAATAAAGGGAAGTAAGAGATAGTGAGGAAG
This sequence comes from Florisuga fusca, assembly GCA_038090715.1. NCBI lineage: Eukaryota > Metazoa > Chordata > Aves > Apodiformes > Trochilidae > Florisuga > Florisuga fusca. Next base: position 2,602,588 of record JAAWXA010000002.1, read on the forward strand.
TCCTCAGAAAAGAGAGGACTTTTGCACTGAATCTCACATACTTTAGACATAAGAATGGATAACTTGTGGCACCTCCACAAAGTGCAATTCCATTTCATACAGCTCATGGACACACTGTTTTTTGGCATTATTACGGACTGACGTTGATTTCTGGTCTATGAAATGAGTCTGAAAGGTTGATTCAGCCCTTGGAAAAGTTTTCTAACTCCTGCTTCAAAACATGAATAAAAAGCACTTGCCCTGCTTCAAACACTTCACCTCTCATTGCCAGTAAAACCCTCCCAGAGCAGACATCATTCCCAGTCTGTGGCCCTGTTTGATTTTACACTTCTTGCAGAGCATTGCCCCATAGTCTCCTCTGCCAGGCTGCTTTCCTAGTGCTTCCTCAGGGGGATCTGGTTGTTTATTGAACTTTGTCCAGTGTTTATTATTTAAGGAATTCCCAAGATAGACGTGGACACTTTCAGCCTAGCTGTGCTTTGGCTTACCAGGAGATTTGTTTAACGTGTCCCAGCCTCCATGAAGCTCCTTGCCAATTAAAAAGGTTCCAGTGGGCTCCTGTAACTTCCATGCATGTTACAGTACTTTTTCTCCTCTGGCTCCTAAATTTCCACAGAAGCTCTTCAGTCATGCCCAGGGCCAGGCAACCTGCTGGCTCTGAGCAGCCTCACAAAGTCAGCTCCTTTTCCTGTTTGCCACTACCAGAAGCTGATCTTTCCCAAATCCTCACCTACTCATACTCAACTAGCCCGACTGCTTTATACAAACTGATGCTGACACCAGGGTTGCTCACACACTGATCATCATGAATAAAAGGATCCTTGCTCCTCCTCCACTCTTATTGTTGCCAGAAGCACATGTCTCATCCTACCTTTCAACTGCATGAGCCAAGAACAGGGAGTGAAGATCTTCACACAGTTCCAGTGGTGCTTCCTGCACAAACCTATGAGTGAAAGTTCTCTCATCCTTGCTTTGATGGGCAGAAATAAATGTATGGCTAAGCATACCAGGATGGCTGTCACATGATATGGTAGCATGGTTTTCTACCTTATGTTTACATAAGCTAGGGCTCGAATGCCTTTCCCACCGTCCAAGCATTTCTGTATGACTGGCTGGCACAGCTTGGAAGAGTCTCTGCGAGATCACCAGTTGTGCTCTGTACAACCAACATAGCATGGGGGAATCACACAGACATGCAAATGTCTGGACAGCAATGACTCTTCAGTCTTTTATATGATGAAATTTTGTCAGCCCTCTGTATTGCCTCTGGATTTTGCCTTAAAGTTATCTGGTGAAGGCATTGCATGGATTGCTACCCAAACTTGTTTAGTGTTGTTCGCTGTTTCTCTTTCCTTTGGAGTCCCCAGGGAACTGAGGCTTCATATGGACCTCCCATGGGTGTCTTTTAGTGTCTGGAGGGGAACTTGCATGTACCATGTTATGACTCTTATGTTCAGAGACCTAGCAAGAAGCCAGATACACAGTGGCCCATATCTGGTCACACAATGAAGGAAACAGAGGGTCATGAAGGGAGCTTTGCCACTGCTCAGTTCTGTTTTGGGCCAAACCCAAAAGTCAGACTTCAATGCTCTATTCAGTGTCCTGCTGTCTTTTCAAGTGAATCATTGCTATATTTACCCACGTGTTTCAATCACTTCCTTCCTCATTCTCTTCTAAGCACCATCTATGACACCAGTGAAGACAGACTAAGGAAACATCCAATGGTGTTGTCACCAAAATGACAGCTTCCTGCAAGTCGTGACAGGCAGGTGTCCTGTAACATGACCAGCAGTGGAAGCAGCCCTGCTACATGACCTGACACACGTGTATATAGGTACCTGTTGAGGGGTGGATGCATTTTGATCACGCCCAGGGGCTCTCCAGGGCTGCTGGGACCTAATGTGGTGGAGTACCAGAGAAACCCACACGATCCACAGCTTTAAGAGGAGTAAGAAGTCATGGGAGGAAGGTAAGAGAAAGGAGGTTATGAGCTGGCCAAGCTCATCCAAGGGCCATGATATGAGAATCATCAAGCTCTGGAGCGATGTACCAGCAGAAGTCCTGGTGTATCAGTGATTGTGTCCAAGTGACACATCCTGGCAGGATGCATGGATGCCTCCAGTCTTGACTTTTTGCACATTCAGCTGCAGTTACTATGTCCCAGGAATATGTAAACAGTCAAAAAATCCCCAAAACGTGTTTTGTTTCTTCTTTTTTCTTTCAACAAGCCACCTGCTCCCTGTCAGTGCTGAGCACAACCCTTTGTGTAGCAAACCCAATAAACAAAACTGCAAAGCATCTGTCCTGCAACTGGATCCCAGCCCCTGGCAAAGAGCAAATCTGATGCCCGACAAACAGCTGGGGGGGAGCATTCAATACTCACACTGTGCTTCACAACCTGTCCACAGTTTCCTCCCAAAACAAACTTCAACTTCTGCTCAGCATAAAAAAAAAAAAAAAAAAAAAAAAAAACACTTCCATATCACAGCAAGCTTAGGTAGCAGAACAGCAGAAGTGATGTTTGCCACAGTTGTTTTATTATGAACAAATACTACAGGTGAGCCATCCAGCTCTGTTCTTTTAAAATTAAAAAGCAAAATTTCTGCTGGCTTTTATGAGATTAGGAGCAAAAGCCGCATAAACCCACTTCACCTGTATGATCAAGTGTCACCTCCAGTGGACAGGAAGCCTTGACTTAGTCTTTCATTTGAGAGTTTCAAGTCCTGGTAGGCCAGGAGCTAAGCTCACAGCATTCAGGGCTAGATTTAGGGAGTTGCCATGTCAACACACCTCCACCGTTAGCAAGAACACCTCAGAGACTGGGATGTGAACTAGAAGACCTATTTTTAAGTCTCTGTATTCAAATGCAGTGCCACACAAACCTGACACTCAAATTTCCCTGAAAATGGTGAAAGGTGGAATTTGGCTCGCAACCCCATGACTCCCTTGGGCCAACAAAGAAAAAAAAGTCCTTTCTGATGAGCAACAGCTAAGACATCCTTCTTCCTTAGAAGAGTATCAGCCCATAGAAAAGTAAATTCACTCAGATATAACATCTCCAAGGCAGCAATTCTTCTTTCTCTCCCTCCCCAAATGGAGGAAAGCTCTTTGCCAGTATGTAATTTCTTTCCTAATCACATTGCAGTGTCACATACCAGTGAGCTAAGGGCTCCCGCAGCAGCGTTATTCTCCAGCATATGTGACTTTGTCTAACATGTGCTTCACTCGGCAGTCATCAGCAACAGAGAGCACCAACATACTTCTTCCTCTATGACATTATTAGGCATTAAGAGCACTATATAGCAGCGCATTTCAGCTGCTTTATTTTCTCCCAGTAAAAGCAGCTTGGCCACCTGGTGTGCCGCACACACAGTTAAATTCCAAATGTAATGTATTTTGTAGCGAAAGAGATTAGAAAGCTGCTGTAATGAATCTCATTACCAGTGTCTTTATATCCTCATCTAGTTGGAAGCAGAGATCATCCAGAGCTAGGTACTGCACTTATTTAAAAGAATACATCTACCTCTCAACCCTGTCACTGCAAGACAAAATGTTTCCTTTGGCTTGCTATTCTAGCCATGCTTTTCTCAGTCTTAAAACATTTTAGCAGCCAGATTTTCTTAAGAACTGAAGGCCAGATTTCTAAGTGCTCAGCACCCATAACTGGGCTAGATTATTTTACAAGTGTCTGATTCCCATTTAGAGACCTAAAATAAGAGCCAGATCTTTAGACATGCTCAAAAGCCATCAAGATCTTCTGAAAATCTGGTCCTAGAGTTACTCCAGTAATTTGCCAAATTAGTGGAAATTAAAGTAGACAGCATCTCATCATGCTATTTGTTTTAATGGTAAACAAGCCATCTTACTGTTAAATCCATTCCCAAGCCTCATCTTCCCTTTTAAAGGCAGTTACTTGCTGGTCTGTTCAAACAGAGTCCAAGACTTCCAACTGTGACTTTCATATTAAAAAAAAAAATTGCAGGTTTTCCTATCCTCATATGTTCTCAGAGGAAGAAAAAGATATCACTTAATCTATATTGGGTCAACATTTCCAAGACAGTTCATATGGCCACAGAGAAATATGGCCATGAAACTTTAACCCAAAAAGTTAATATGGGACCAGAATTGTAGGCAGCGGGTTAGAGTGAAGAGTCCTGCACATCTCTGACAGCTGAATACATGCATCTTGCCCCAGTCCACACCTGGCCTGTGGCAGAGAGGTCTCTCTTCCTACCTTTCACTTATATGACTGCCCAAACATAAGTAATGACATCACTTTTTCAATCCATAAGTGCTTCAGAAGACTGCAACTGAAATGGAAGAACCGTCTGTCCTGTCTGATCTTGTCAGTGTGACCGGTCTACTGACCTCAGATTTCAAGGTTAGATGTGGGATAAAATGGATTTTCCTCTCTCAGGGATGTTTCCATATTTCAAATTTTGTTTGTTTGTTTGTTTGTTTTTTGTATAAGCATGAAATAGAATTATGGAGAGATTGAATCGCCAAGGAGTAGTTGTGCAGGAGACTCTTCAGCCGGCATCAGCCAGACCAGGGACTTCCTCAAACTCTTCCAAAGCTGCTCCTCTTTTGTATGAGTAACTTAGCATTTATTAGGCTATCAAATAATATTTACTGGCTATCATTTGGGTGGTCTGAATAAACAGGACATTACAATTTCAGGGAAACACATTCCCTTTTCCTTCCTCAGCTGAACTTCCATTTACAAGCACCAGGGTTTCAGAGCAGCCAACTTCTTATTTATGCTTCTATTTATCTATTTATTAACTTACACTCACCTGATATGACCATTCTTACCAGTGATGTATCACCTCTCCTTCATGAACTCTTTCATTAATTCCAAACTTGGGGCAAATACACACGTGACAAAAGAAAATCAAGAGTCACCCACAAAGATTTAGTTGACTGGATGCAGGACACATTTCTTAAAAACATTCTTTGGAAGGAAGTTTTTCCTGTTCTACAGGTAAGTGATATATTTCAGTGAGAAAATATAGCAGATCAGGACGATAAAACTCATCCTGTGTTCATAATTCTGAAAAAAGACCAAGGTTTCAGCTCCCTGATCTGACGATACAGACCTTCTGCATGACACTGGGCAAATTACTTAATCTGCGAGTTCCTCAGATGAAAATAAAGTCACCTCTTTCTTCCCACTCTGTCTGATGGGTATGGTGTGGTCTCTTCCTATTTATTACAACGCCAAAAACCTAACTGGAAGGCCTCAGCCCTACAGCATTTAAGAACAAACGTATTCTAAAGCGAGTAGAAAAAAGGAGGCAGCAAAATGTGCGTGCACCATTAAGAGAATCTCAGGCATTTCAGGTGACAGATTCACTGCCTAATAATAACAATATCCATACATAAAGAGAGCTTCCAGGTTTCCTCAACAGTGCGTTCTGCCAGAGATGGCTCTGGGAGCACCACCCTGCAAACCCTCAAGGCAAAGATATGCTTTGCAGCTCATTTACAGACAAGCAAATAGGGAGGAGATCTGATGGAAGATGCAAGGAAAAAGCCATGTGTGTAAAACTGCTATAATTTACAGATAAACACGATGTGCCTTTTATTTTTAAACCAATGAGGTTCTGTGGGCACAAGCTACCCAGTCCTTGCTGCTGCTGCTATCCTTCATCTCTTGCTCCAGTCTATCAGGATTCTAAGTCAGAATATCTGGATGTGAAGCACTCCCCATATGAATGGGCTATTCATCTTCTGACGTGACTCAGGCAGAGGATGTGAAATGTGGAGAGATTAGACACTGCCAGAGTGAGAGATTCCTCGATGCAATTAAAGTGTGAGGAACACATAAATCAGGGATTTAAATGACTCTATCCAAACAACCCCCATGCACAGCCCCCTCCTCCGAGGCAGGGTGGGCTCGACAGCGTTGTAACACCCCCAGGTCAATGGAGGGGATGGTGTTTGGACCATGGTGTGAGCACAGAGATGGAGCTGTCTGGCATGCCACCTCTCCTAATGGGCTGTGATTGAGGAGGCCATGATGGACAGCTCTGACAGGCAAGGCAGACCCAGTGAAATAGCCCAGGGAAGCAGGGCAAGGAGCAGAGACGAGATGAAACAGCAATATTTGAATAAAACCGGTGTCAGAGAGGCAGCCGTGCTGATACAATATCAGCAGTGAGAGGGAGAACGTAAGAAAAAGTACATGGTAAATTAAGCACCAAGGCTGTTAAAGGTCCAGTTATTTTCCAGCTAGTTGCCTTCTGATTGTTCATTAAAGTACAATATCTAGCCCTGAAAAACAGCCAGTGAAAGTTCACTCATTTTTCCTGCTGGCAAGTGGTCACAGGATCCAGAGACAACCTGGCTCCCTGGATCTTGACTGACTGCAGTTGTGCCTTGGTCATTAATATTCATATAAGAACTAACAGTGCAAAGTGGGGTGTTTGCATTCGTCCTTTCTGGCATTTCCTACACTTGGATGTGGTCAGCACTAACATTTTCCATGACAGAGGCACAAGACGTGGTACTGTGCTGAAGCTCTTCTATCTGGACACAAGATGGAACCCCGTTTTTCATTTAATAAAATCCAAAATAGAACAATGCATTCCTCAGAGCTGAAGACTGAAGAATGACCTCCGTGTCAAAACCACCAGGGGACAAGAGAATATAATTGATTTCTGTTTGGTTGAAATCTCATGATTTTTAAGCCAGTCTCTTGATTGTGGCAGTGCTGAGCATGATGTTTTTTAGCAATTTCTGAGTCATCAATCCTGACTCTCCCAGCAGGAGGAGAAAGGAGCAGCACAAGCAGCCATCTCCTAAACCACCATGTTTTCAGAAGGAAAAAAAAAAAAAAAAAGTGTCTGAGGTGGCCTAGGACAAAAGATGCCATTTTTTATTTTGTCCTTAACCCACTCTGTCCCTATAGGGACAGCCTTCAGCTCCAGCTTTAGTGAGGTGTTCATTCCCCAGTGTCCACAGTCCCATGGGGCTGCAGGGAGGGAGATGCCAACTGTCCCAAGCTCATCAGAGCACTGCTGGACCCCTTGTGCTTCCCACCTCTGGCACCAAGGATGGTGACTCTAAACCCATCAACACTGCACCAGGGTGAGTACAAAGTAGGAGCTGGTAGAGGAGACTAAAACCCCTGCCATCCTTCCCAGCCTCACCAATAGCAAACTTGTGGTCATGGCAAAGTTGACTTTCCTAACCATGCCAAACTCCTGAGGCTCCAGCCTTGGTCTGTAGGAGCTGTGGATGTGCAAAATGTTCAGAGGCTTCACCAGCTGTGTGCCCAGATGTGTGGTAAGAATGAGGGATGTTAGCCATGCAGGCAAGGTCTCTATTAGCATCCACAGCACTGCTCCCTCCTGGTGGACACCTGCCATGGCTGCTGACATGAGTTCTGCCCCTTGCATGCCACCACGAAAGGGCTATGACATCCTCCCACATCCCTGCTCTCCGTGGGGGGAATGGGGCGAGGTGCAGGAGCCAAATGCTGATCCCACCAACAGAAACCAGGGCTCAATGAGACACAAGCTTGCTGCCTCCCACCACGTCAGCAGACAGGGTTTCTCTCTCCCTGCAGATATCACTCCATCTCTGAGGACAGCGAGGAGGAGAAACGAGCAGCCAGAGACGCAGTCTGGCTGAAGGCGCGCTGCCGGCACCCCGTGCTGGCCTTGAAGGAAGGGGAACTGCCATCCTCGTTTGTGCCTGGCAAGAGAATCTCTGCCATGCTTGCTCCTGCTCATCACACTTCCAAGGAGGGCTTTTGGGGCAGGGATCTGCTCCCTGGTTGGCGTCGATTCATCTGCCGTTGCAGGGCCGCGGTAGCCGTGGGGAAGCTCCCACACGGATTTTTGTCAAGAGCGCCGGGCAATAATGGAACGACACCTCGCCGTGTTTGCAAACAAACACTGCCTCCCTTCCTGTTTAACACCATCTGCCACCCAAAACAACTTCCCTGCCCCCATCCCTCCCCAAAAATGACAGCCGGAGACAACTCCAAAAAGCAGCTGCTCGGGCAAAGCATGCGCTTCCATGCTCAGATTTAAAAGGTTTTAAAAGGCCAGGGGGTTGTGGTCCTGTGTGCCCCTGCCCACCCACAAACACGACTTTGCAGCTGAACTGGGCTGGGGGTTTCTTTATTGCCACTAAAACACAAAGCAGCTCAATGTGTGTTTGCTCTCAAGCTCTTCCATTGTGTGGTCTTCTTCCTGACCTCTCTGCGTATCAGTAGGAGCTGTTGTGGACACGGGGATGGAAGCAAGAGAAGACTCCATGTAGCTCCCTGTCTCCACCAGCAAATTAGTTTAGCTTCCCTGCACGGGTCCTTATGTCTTCTCCCACGAGCACTTGCAGGCTCAAAACTGGGGATGATCGGGTTCTGGCACATATTTGGCACCCAAATTGCAAACATTTCCCCAGGGCTACTGCACCAACTGATGCAGCTCTGGGCAGCAGATAAAACCCTTCCAGACTAGTTCAGCTTTTGGGGCCAGCCTTTCTCATTTGCTCTCCTTGAAACAAAGAAAAGCGAGTAAAAGGAAATAACTTCATAGAACCAAGGAACAAGTTTACCACAGAAGAATTAGACTCATCAGGGCTTCAACCAAGTTGAGGAAAAAAAACACAATTCTTTTAGCAAAGAGACTGCTTGGTAGTAGAAAAGCAAGCAGTCTGCTCATACCACTGCAGGTGGGAACCTGCTGCCTTATTTATCACAGAACTACAGAAACCAGAAACTGTGGGGTTTGCATCCCATAGTTTCCCAGATAAGATAGAAACACTTCTGTGATGTCTTTATTCTGTCCCTCCATTGCATTAACAACCAAGTTTGTTAACTAAGGCTCATACACCTTATGTTAAAAATTAGAGGTTTTTCATGTCATCCTCTCCTTCATATGGCAGAGCCAAGGAAATGAGGTGTGTCTACTTTGGGCACAAGCCGCACACAAACATCTCCTGGCCTCCGCTCCATCATGCAAGAGAAGCTCCAATATTTAATCACCCAGTAGGCACACTGCCCTGATACCATCTTAAGCCTCAGCCACCACTTAAATAGAAAGAGTCCAATTACTTTGAGGCAATACCCAGAGATAATGTAGACTGTCAACTACTGGATTTTTATGTGGATGGGCTTTATATAGTGCTCATCCTTTGCCTGAAAGCAAGTAGTGTGTATTTAAGAAGCTAGCTTTATTTCTTCTTCCAGGATGGAATAGATTAAGGCCAAATGAGTGTTATCTTCCTGCTCATCAACAGCTAGGCCAGGCTCACATCCATTGTAATTTGAGGCACAGTTCAAAAGAAATCTATCCAGATCCTTTTCCAAGCTCCCATTAATCATCTCCCTCACACCCTTTTTCTGCCAGCTCTCCAATACACCATTTGAAGCTGGATTATATTAAAATGCTTGAGCACATTTACGTCCATCCTTGCTCAGAAAGTCTTCAGTGTATACACACTCATTACCTTTCAGCCTCCACAATGCCCAGGGGTTGTTTCTGCATAGCCACAGCTGGTATAATCTTTCTGGGGATAGCAGTGGGGGCTGCTGAGATCACCATGGCCTTCTCTGTTATTTTGGGTGTATACCTACCACAGTAAGAACTTCTAGTTCAGGAAAAGTCAATTCTACATGACGAGCATCTGGGTGGCACTGGGGAAGGGAAGGAGGTGATGACTCCTTGCAGGAAACCATGCTAATGGACTTCTCAGGTCCTCATTACCTCCAAAAAAGATTGTAGGCAAAAAAATGCCCTATGCATTTGATACAATTCTTGGCCTCTGACTGTACAATAGTGTGTACTGTGCATACAGGATGCTTTGTGTTCAAGCTGCTTCTTCCCTTTGCTGGTGGAGGAAACACCCTCTCTATTTTTACTGACCCAGTCTCTGCAGTACCAGCCGTTTCCAGAGGGAGAACATCTTCATTAACATTCATTTCATGTGGTATTTCCCACACGGAAAAGTATAAAACCTGGCAGACAGCTGGACAGGTGCGTTGGTCAACCTACCTTTGTTTCCATGGAAGAAACCCTTAAATAGGCTACAAACTGCTAGAAAAATAAAGTACTTCCCATCTAGTTAGCCATGGAGCTGTTTTATTCCCAGAACAACAACTCGCCTTTCTTTCATCAGCTAATTTAGTCTGTCCTGCCCAAGTCACTGACCTGAAGGTAAAGCCACCTGTCCACCCTCCAGTAGCCTTTACATTACATACCAAAACATCATGGGATGTGGCACTGACGATTTTTGTAAGGGTCAAAGGGGAAAGCATTTCCCATGACCACATATTTTTTAGATTTCTCATAATCCACTGCCTTCTCATAATCCACTGATCCCAAGTCACCCCAGGTTTCCATGCGATGACTGAAATGACTCCTGGTAATAATTTTTAGCTAATTTAAGAATATTTCCCAAATTAGTTGCTTTCCTGGTGCCTAGACTATTAAAAGGCCACAAGTGAACAGCCACAGGGTAAATCCTTGCCCTGCCTGGTGGGGAACCCAGGTACCACACATGCCAGATTTTACAACATTTCTTGTTCTACAAGGGAGCAGGTATTTGGTTATGAATTCCTGCTGCCCACGTCTGAAATATCTTCTCTTACACCCAGGCCTGTCAACTATTCTCACCATAAAACACAGGTTCTCTTCCAGTGACATTTCTTTTCCTCTTTGATGATCTCCAGGGCTTCTCGTAGCCTATTCTGTCCTCCTGGTAATCAGATCCTCACTGTGCTCACCTACCCCTATCTTCAGAGGTCTCTGCCATTCCCCAACTTGAGTAACCTTTCAAACCCCCCTCCCTTGCCCTGCCCTGCCAGTCTGGATCTGAGGAATAAGATTCCTGTCTCCTCTGGAGACTTGTGATTCTCTGTGGCTTTGTGCACAATCACTGCAGAGGAAACTGAGTGGTTTGTTTTTTGTTTTTGGGGTTTTTTTTTCGTTCAAATAGAAGGACTCAAAGGGCAATCCAGACAAGAATAGGTGTGAATTATGCCCTCCTTCACCATCCCTCCTCAGTCTTTCTTCTGAGGGCATGGGGAGCTGACCCGACTAGGAGGCATTTCTGCATGAGCCCATCCCTCTGTATAAATCCCCACTATGTTCCTTTCTAAATGTCCCAACCCATTATAAATGCCCACACGTATTTTCACAGAGAAGTAATGTCTCTATGGGGGTCTAGTTTGACTTTTGCCCTTCCAATTCTTGCAAACAATCTCCATCTGACAGGTTTTGGGTTTGGCCTAGGACTAATACATATTTTATCTCTGTGCTTGTGTTCTAGAGAAACAAACCAAGAGATTGTCACAAGAAGGAGTCCACATAGTCCAAAGCAAGCCCACATATCACTGTGGCATTCAGCAATGGATTCAGCCCTCTTTTGGCCTTCAGGTTATATATTCATTGATGGGTGTTGTATGTGTTTCTGTGGAAGCTGACAGGCAGTTTAACTCTATATTTACACCATAAAGTCTGTCATTGCCTTTTAGAAAGCATATATTGCTTGCATATTCCATCTCACCAAAATCTAAAGCACCCTTCTCCTTCCTTTAGCTTGGGATGAAATAATGGGTTTGAGAGCTGGTTTTTCTGCACATCCTGTCCTGAGGCATAGATAACCCTGGGCTACTTCACATGGAAATCTTGCTACAAACCAAGCAGTTCTTTTACAGGAAAAAGAAATCTCATCAAGGTTTTCCATTTTATGGCTGGTCAGCGTAGTTGTTTTGAGTATTTCTAAATACCCACCTTTTCAGCCTTTCACAGTTTCCTCCTTTGCTGCTGCTGACAGTGCTGTTCTGGGCCAGGTGAAGTTCTCCTCCACCAGCAATCAGTGATGGTTTATGGCACTCATAATGATGAAATTCCATCTGTCTCACAGCAGAACCCTCAGGAGGCTGCTAATCAAACAACATTCAATTAGCCCCTCCAGCTCTGCCACATATTCAGCTACATCATCTCATCCTACTCTGAAACTCAAAGGAGCTGACAAAATTCCTTGTCTGCGGTGCACAATACTCTGTTACATTTTCTGCAGATCTTCTAAGCATTTATCTCCTCTTTTCTGAGGCTGTAACAAACTCCTCAAAGGTGAATAAGTTTAATTGCTACAAAAATCAATTTTCCTTGGTGTCTGTTGGCTCTTGCCTATAATCTTCTCTGAAATAAAATAGGGACCCAACTATTCACTATGTTGCTGGCAGTCCTCATTTCCTTCATTAGGGACATCCATTTTTCCCTGAAGTTTCCAGTTCCAGTAGTATAAAAGGGCATCCCAGGTCACAGCAAACTCTACACAAGCTGGGAACCTGCTGCTATGTTTAACCTGTTGCTTTGTTTGTTTAACTGTTTTATGAACTCCTACTCACAAAACAAAGTAATGTGTTAAGGGAAAGCAGGGCTGGATTCCCAAAGCATCATGCAACCTTACTTAAACCTTTTTGTCTTCATTAATAGAACCTTCATTGTGGTCTCTAGAGATCTATTGCAGTGATTTTTGTAAGGAGGCTCGGAAATGCATGAAGGTAGAGTCCGAGCCCCTTAGTACCACTGGGGCAGAGGTACATCCATTTTGGAGAATTAGTAATGTCTGAGTAATGGACAGATGCCATGTGTTATTTAGGATGTCAACTGAGTGTCTTCTAGGATCATTTGATTTGAATTAACAAAGAAGACATTTGTCTGGATTGCTGTAATTGGTGAGGGCTGAAAAGCCACGATAAGATATGGAGTTAGATGATATAATTTAGGCTCTTTCCCACAACACTGCTGTATTTTAACAGGGCTTTGTTAAACCTGTTAAGTGAACACCATGGACCTAATATGATGGAGAGATATGCCCTTCCCACCCACCTAAGCCCTGCAAGAAATCTGATAACAATAGACTGTGAGTACAAACTTCTGAATACAATTCTGCCAAGCCTGCAGGTAAAGGTCAGATCTGCCTTGGTGAAGAGGTGGTTGTTGGTCGGGTGAGATGAAGCCTGAGAGATAGGAGAGGTTTGGGGCTGTCTTTTATCTTAAGCAAACCTGTTCATCCATCATGGGTTTTAGAGAACGATCTTTCATAACCTGTGTGCTGGCTTTGGCTTGGAAACAATGGCCTTTGAAAGGAGTTTCACAAGGAACTTTCATGTCTTATATGAAGCAGCTACAATGGCATGGCTCTGGGAGCACGAGGTGGGCAGACTGGGTTGGATGTCACACAAAACACTTGATCTTCAACAGCAATTTACCCTGCTCTGCCCATCATTATCAATAAGACAAAACACCAGAGGAAATGCTCAGCCCCGTGTGATTTGCCTAGACAAGAGATGACTCTTAAAAGTTTAGAGGGTGCAGGCCCTTCTTGGTACAGCCTCTCTTTATACTGACAGACAAGGATGAACACATTTAATGAAGCGTGGAAGAGGGATTAGGCAGAGCAGGGTCTGTCCTGCTCCCCTGCTGAAGGCTTCTGTGATCCTGATGAGTGACAAGTTTTCTCTGTGGCCTAGGCTGCCATCAGAAAAAACAAGGATGATATTTCCTCCCTCTGATGCCTTGTCTTTCATGTTCAACTTAAAGCTCTTCAAGCAGTGGTCTGCTTCTTACCTTGTTTTTGCTGTGCTGCCATAATTGAAGATCCCTGTTTCAATTCAGCTGTCTAAGCATGACCACAGTGCAAATATTAAGCAGCACTGACAGCTGAAAGCCTGCTTCCATCTTATTTCCCTAGATGTCAGCAAATAATGTCATGGCATCAGGGATGACACACCATGGCCCAACATAACAGAAGTGACACAATGTGCTGAAATCAAGACATGACAAAAATTCAAGGGGCTTACACAGCCACTCATGAACCTCTTCTCAGTTGGCAGGGAAAGATAGGAGTAGACCTTGTGAAGTTCATCACACATTGCAGACTTCACAGCCTCCAACAGATGAACCAGCTGAACCTCCAGCTTGGCTGAGTTTTGCCTTCATCACTAAACTACTCTGAGGAACAGAACAGCACCAGATGCCAGGTTGTTGCACAGAAGGAGATATGAAGTGCTTTACCTCCAGGTCACTGTTTCCATCTGAGTCTTGTGTAGCTTATTAGCAGGTAAGAGCCATTGTCACTTGACTGCCATCATGAATTGAAACAACAGTATATTTTGCAGACACCAGAAATGTCAATTGCATCCCTGGGGGAGAACTGAGGGGTAGGACTTACAGGCCCTGGAATGTCCATACTAATAGTCATGGCTAATCTGCTTTCAGTGCTATAAGCAGCTACCTGAAAACAGACTTAGAGCTCAACGGTGCCTCTTGCAAATCTGTCTTGCCCTTTGCCCAAGTCCTCTCTGATGTTCCCGCACTCTACAGGGGTGAGGAGCCAGCACCAAAGCTCCTTCATTGCAGGGAACTGGGCAGTTGGCTGGCTTTGCTTCTTGGGCAGCCCCATGCTGCTGCTGGTGCAGCTATCCCCACTGCTGCTGAGGCTGTTTTTCTTCTGGAGATCAATAAGAAACTTCAGGTCTGTCTCATCCCAACTGCACTGGACAGGTGGCACTTCAACACTGCACTGACAGCTTCCTAAAATACTCCAAGATGGATAGACAGAGCAAAGCCATGGGCTAGACTGGAGTTGAGAAGAGGAATAACATTCATCCTGAACACACACCTTTTCTTGAGGGTGCTCTGCCTCTATTCTCCCCCAGGAAATGCAGAGCTTTCCTCTTTCAGTGGGCTGTAGCCTTTGCCTTGGGCAAGATGCAAGAAAGTGGTCAAGGCTAAATTGGGCTTCTTGTCTCCATAGTCAGCACCTCAAAAGCTGAAGTCAAGTCCTTGTGCATGTAGCAGGCAGGAAAGAAGTCTTTCAGGTAACTTTGCACTTGGAAACCCTCTGCCAAACACAGACTTCCTGTCACAGAAAGCTCCTCCTTGAAAAGAAATGTGCCCATGAACATTTTGGAGCAATCTGACCTTTTTCATAGAGATATATGCCTCCCTGTCAATGGCTCATAAATGGATGAACAGCTCAGCTCTTTTTAATAGAGTTAGGCACAGGGTAATAATAGACTTGTGCAGCTCTCTCTCTTTGCTTAATTCATCTTTCTACAAATCATTAACACTGTTGGAATAACTGCTATCATTAGCTTGGAGTCCTCCTTGCAGCAGTGTTGCAGTGCACAGCATGTGGAGAAGGGGGTTCCCCCCACTCAGCACAGCACAGACTGGGGCAGGGTTCCTTATTCTCCTGTAAAAGGAGAAGAGGTGCTGAATGAAATAGACCAAGCTCCTTTCCACCTCCACCACAGAGCACAGCACAAGGCTCAGGGCAGCAGATGCAGCTACAGCAGGGGTTCCAGCTGAGGGTCTCAGTGCAGGAATTGCAGCTTAAAACCAGCGCAGATAAAAGCCATGCAAGCCAGTCCTACTTTTTCTGTGATGTCTCTAACCCATACAAACAAACCTGTGGTCTCCACATGTTAAAAAAAAAAAAAAAAAAAAAGCCCTCCTGCTGTCCCTGCTCCTTTGGGGATGAAGCTCACCAACTGATAGTGGTAAAACTGCTCCTTTTGCTCATATCCATCATTTCTGAGCCAAGAGCGTATCAGGCTTCAAGGTATAGCGTGGCCATGGCAGGGACAACCCTGTACAGCATCAAGCAGGCTCAGTGCCAGGTTGCTATTCCTTTTGAAGTGTCTGCAGCTGCTGGGGGCTGAACAGAGCCTTCCTGCTGTGTGGCATGGTGAATCCAGTGCTGGTCTGAAGTCACCCCAGGCATAGCCTGGTGCTGGATCAAAGCAGCCCAAGTCCTGCACTGCTCTGGGCAACCCACCTGCCTGGCAAGGCAGAGAGAGCTCTGCTTGGGATTGCTGCCAGCCTCAGGGACATCACAGGCAAGGAAGCAAAAACCCCTGGGTGCACTTCTTGGCATGTGCTTTGGTTCAGCAGCAAAGCAACACAAAAACACTAAGTCCCATCCTCTGGTTCCTCAGACCCCCAATTATTAAGAAAGCCACAGCAGTCAATGAGGCTTAACCCTCAAAAGATCTGGGCCCAATCCCATGGCTGATACATCTGCACATGTATATGATTAGCACTGTGGGATCATCCTTTAATTAAATTTAGTGTGTTTGGTTTACAAGCACAGTGGTCTGGACTTGATGACAGCAGAACACAGGATGGGGTCCAATGCTATTTATGCACACTGGGGCACGACACACGCTCTGGTTTGATGGGTTCAGCTCTAAATGGGATCCCAGGGATTACATGTGTGGCTGAGAACAGCCATTGACCTGGGCTGGAGAGCGTTGTGTGACTCTTCCAGTAATCCAAAATGGTCATTTCCTAGCAGTCTGTTTGTTTCTGTGTCAAGGGAAATAATCTAATTTAAGTGCTGTAAAATTTACAATTATTGTGCAACAATTTTAATGAGGTGAAGGGGAGGAGGGGGGATGATGAGAACGTTGGGATCAATTGATGTGGTGTGAAGGTGAAAACAAGGCAAAGCTTCTCCCCAGAAAACAAAATCTACCCCTCTGTTGCCATCTGCAATTAATGAAGGCTCCAGTGTGACCCCAGTCCTAAAAAATACACCAGGAGTAGAGCTATGCAGATGACAGATCCGTAAAGCACATGGCCTGAAGGCACCAGCATCCTCACAACACAAGCTGTGCTGGAGACTGTTGCTCTGACACAACTTTTTCCAGTAAAACATCTGAGCCAGATTACACATATTATCGAACCTGCTCAGACAACTGGGAGTCCAAGAGTCCTAAGGCTGGTTTGTGCACATTGTGTTCTTTCATAAAAGAACTCCACAGGGAGTCCTGTCTCTCCTGCATTCAGCCCACTGCTAAATTTCCAGTCCAGTGATTCCAGCTTGGCAATGGTGAAGAAATGAGGCTGTGTTCAGGTATGTACTGGGACTGACGCAGAGAGCAGCACCCACCCAGCCACTGGCACCAGTTGATGTGAGGCACAGTCCTCAGATCCAGCAAGTGACTGTGCAATTGTACAGGCTTCCCCAGTAATACTGGAAATAGATCCTACCCAGACACTGCTCACAGGGAAGCAACAAAATCCTTGGGCAAGGTGTTGACTCTGTGGTGATAAGGTTCTGATCTGCTCACCGTGTCCAGTTACGGAGCTCCAACACAGGAAAGAGCTCTTGGAGCAAGTCCAGAGGAGACCACAAAGATGACCAGAGGGCTGGAGCACCTTTTCTATGATATTAGGCTAAGAAAGTTAGAGTTGTTCAACCTGGACAAGGCTACAGAGGAACCTTAGAGCAACCATCCAGTACCTGAAGGGGGTCTGCAAGAAAGCTGGGGAGTGGCTTTTTAAAAGAGCATATAGTGATAGGAGAAGAGGTAATGGTTTTAAGCTGGAAGAGAGTAGATTTAGGTTAGACATGAGGAAGAAATTCTTTAGTGTGAGGGTGGTGGAACTAAATGATGGGGGGTTGGAACCAGGTGATCTTCAAGATCCCTTCCAACCCAAACCATTCTATGATGATTCTATGCTCATTGCTCCATTTGCAAAAAGCCAGAGAATTCTGTTCAGATTTCAGTGCAG
Source organism: Florisuga fusca (assembly GCA_038090715.1). NCBI lineage: Eukaryota > Metazoa > Chordata > Aves > Apodiformes > Trochilidae > Florisuga > Florisuga fusca. Next base: position 2,620,137 of record JAAWXA010000002.1, read on the forward strand.
TGGAGAAGCTTCTACAGAAGTGGCAGCCCAGTCTAAAAAGCCCACTCTTCTCCTTTGGGTTGAAAAGCCAACCTGAAGATCCCCAATGAATGGTCCCTGTGACAGGCAGCTGGGACGGGAAGAGAATAGACTGCTGTGATAAACCTCAGTGTCAGGTCTGGGGCTTCTCACTGCTCTGTGTCCAGTGAAAGCACTGCAGAGGAGATTACTTGGGACAGGACCTTCAGGAATTTTATGGTAACCACTGCTGCAGCACTTGGTTCTATTTCTCTCCAAGAAGGAGTTTTGGTGGTTGTGTTCCCAAGACCAGCTCTGCATTCTCCATCATCGTTCAACTGCTGTGTTAGACGTGGACAAGGACCCAAGAGCACCAACCAGAAGATCCTAAGACAAGTTCTCTGGGGCATTATTTCTCTTGGCAGGGTGTTGGAGATAATAGTGTTACCTACACAGGGTATTAAATACTTCTGCTCATGCTTCCCCCATAACCTTGTGCTCGTAGTGCTGTGGAGAGTCTTCTCTCTGTTCTGGCATTGCATGTGCCTTGCAAACAACTCAGACTCAAAGCACCTTTCTCTGCCTGTGTAAGTGACTTGTTCTTCACTGCCCAGGCTGTGTTCATGGTGGCTGTTACCCTGTGTCTCCTGTCCCCCTCCTGTGTCAGACTAAAGGGGAACAACATCTTAGCCACTACTGGGTTTTTGTCTCATTTAATGCACTCCCCAAGAGGATACTTCATGTTTCTGTCTGAGCCACTTCACTCCCATTGTGCAAGCAGCACTCAGGCTACTGCACAGTGAGAGCCCCAGTGGGAAGTTCTTCAGGAGGAGGTAAGAGGCAGTATGGAAAGTGGTCAATGAGCTAGTCACTGAGAGCAGTGCAGCAGGTTAGCACCCCCAGGAATGGCTAAAGCCAAGCAAACACTTTTCTCCAGCAGCAAACACCTTAAAGCCTGACTGTCCCAGGGCAAGGAGCAATGAGAGCAGCCAGGGCCAAAGGGAAAGTCACATCTCCTAACCCAGAGGCAACCCAGACCCTTGAAGCACTTACCCTAATGCTTGGGGACAGCAAGAGGAGAAACACCCCAGGCCCTGTTCCACCTCCCTCAGCAGGCAGCTCACCTCGGTGAGCTTGTGTGCTCTCTTCCAAAGTCTTGGGAACAGAAAAAAAGAACAGGAAAATGAAGATAAAAATTGCCTTTGGGAGGTAGGAGGAGGTGGAGAACCAGAAAGGAGCTCTCCATTCTTCTGTAAGGCAGTCTAGGTTAAGGTAACAGTATTGCTTTAATCATAACAGACCATCAAGGACTGTACAACTTCCATAGCTCACAGGATAAATTCAAGAGGCTGCAGGAGAAGGACACTTGGTGCTGTGTGCAGTTCCTGATGGCACATTGCACTGCAAGAAACTGAGACGTCTTGACCGAGGCTGAGAGCACAGAAGGATGCAGAAGAGGGAAAAGCCATTTACACAGAGCTCAGACTATCCAGACTTGCCATAAACTTAATTAGATCACAGACTGGAAGGAAGGGCAGTGGAAATAAAGGCCATGAACCTGCAGCCCATAGGGCATCAGGCAATGTTGAACCAAGGAAACTGAGGAAGTCCCTTCCAACTCCTAACATGCTGGGATTCTGTGAACATGGCTAGGGGAAGGCTCATCTTCTGGCTGTCACAGGGTTCTTCAGATGCCCCATGCCTGATCACTGCTTGAAGTCCTAGGGAGCCTCCAGTCTGACCCAAAGAGGACTTGTCTTCACTATCATTCCTTTGTCCAGGCCAGTGCATTAAGGCCATAAAGATGATCAGAAGGCTGGAAAGCCTCTAGTAGGAATAGAGGGTGAAGGACTCGTGGTTGGTCAGCCTGGAGAAGAGAAGTCACCAGGGAGATCTTAGAGCAGCCTTCCATTACCAGAAGGGGCTGTAGGGAAGAAGGAGAAGGACTTTTTACAAGGGTATGCAGTGACAGAAAAAGAGGAAATGTTTTCAAACTGAAAGAGGGGAGGTTGAGATTACATATTAGGAATAAATTCTTTCCTGCAAGGGTTGTGAGACACTGGAAGAAGTTGGCCAGAGAAGTTTTGGATGACCCTTCCTTTTGTGTGTTCCAGGCCAGGTTGGATGTGACTTTGAGCAACCTGGTCTAGTGGAAGGTGTCCCTGCCCATGGCAGGCTTTTGGAAATAGATAAGTTTTAAGGCCCCTTCCAACCCAAGCCATTCTGTGATTCTATGATTCTTAACCTCAATAACACACCAGAAGACACTGCAGCTGGGGCTGGGCACAGGAGCCATGAGTCAGAGGCCAAGTGTCAGTTTTAAGAAGAGACATGGAAAGCAGATGTCCTGGTCCACAGGTTCTTGTTTTCATGACACTGGCTGAGACAGTTTCATATCACAAGTCTGAGACAAATCATTTGTCAACCCAAAGACGGGGATGATTTTGAAATTAAATAGATATGGGAACAGGGGGGTCCTGACATTTTAGGGACATTTTCATATGAAGAAAAGAAACAAAAAAAGAGAGGAAAATGGTAAATACAAAGCAGTCATGTTACTAGTTCCAAGCACTGGGGGAAAATGCAAGGGAAAAATTTTCCAGGGATCCAGGCTGTTCTTAGTGTAATGAAAATGTAGAATTCACCTGCATTTCTTTTCCCCACTTCAAAACCCACAGGGCCTCTTTACTCTTGCTGCCATTCCTCTGCTTTACCCACTCAACCTGGTGGCTACAGCACTGGGCTGAACTGTGAGAGCATCTGTGCAAGAGGATGAGTAGATACAGAGTGCACCTTCACCTTTCCTCATTTGTTTTCCTTCATAAGCAAATATAGCCCAGGAAGAAATCACTTCTCAAAAGGTGAGGTGGATGGAGCTTGACCTTTTAATGGCATTAATGTGAGATGAGCCTAAATCAAGGATCCTATCTCAGCACCACACTAATTTCAACACATTATTCTTATTAGGCCTTCAATCTTGTTCCCCACAGAAACCATAATTCAAGGAAACGTGTAAGAGATGGACTTCAGGCAAAGAACAAGGACAGGACAAATCTTGCTAATTTAATTTACTTGCTTAATTACATTTCATATCTCATTCATTTGAGATATACAGATGAGTAAAATTCATATGGACACAGACATTGAAAAGCCAAAAATAAAGTCATGAGCAGTTTCATCTTTGAGTTGTGCAGAAAATGAAAGTGAGAAAAGGAAAGAGAGAATGTGTTAGTTAGCAGATGCTGTAAGGGGACAGGGAAAATACATTTTGTTCCTTCTGTAATGTCTCTGACCTCATCTTTCCCTTTTCCATGCTTCTTCCATAATTATTTTGGTCTTCTTAGTTCTATTGCTACGTTTTCCCATTCTCACTTTTGTTTTACTCCACAATCCAACCTCCTTCAGCAGCAGGTTCCTCAGGCTGCATTCATGTCACCCACTGAAATATTTTATTAGATGACCAAAGGGGGACATATATGACTTTGAATTGCTCCAACTACCCAAATCCACCAGTGGAGTTTCTCTGGCTTACACATGTGAGCCTAAGGGACTGCTCCAACAAGCAGGATTTCCTACTTTTTCTTCCTTGAGTTAATGACATGAAAAAAACACAGGAATCTGCCAACTCTGTGCCACCCAGAGCTTCAAATCCTAATTTTATTACAGTGTTGTAACTCAGGAGTAGCTGTGAATGGCTGAGAATCTGGGCCTCTGTCTTCACACATCCAAATATGTCTTCAAATCTCACTTCTTCAAACAATCTCTCTTTACTTTTTTCAGCAAAGACAAGTCCCAGGTGCTTCTGTCCTCTTCTCCAATACCTGCTTCTCATCTTTAGAGTTCCCCTGACTTCAGAAATGAATTACTTCTCATCTGCAGTCACACACAGCAGCAACCATGGTCATAAAATTACGTTCTTCAAAGTATCAGCCAGTGGCCAGATGTGAAGTTTCACAAATGCAGATTGCCACATTGGTTCAGCTAAATCACAAACCATGAAGTCCTTTGCTCTTGTAGAATCGCAAAATTATCACCTGGAGGAGTCCCCAGTGCTTGTGACTGTTCAGGAAAGCCTGGATAAAACACTGAGAAGTTCATACAGAGTTATAACCCTGTACCAGCAGATAATAGCATTCCTAAAACCTTGTAAGGGATTCTGCACTTCCTCTGCCACCAGTGATGCCCGCCCTCCCATGTCCAACAAGGGAGGTGTACTCTCCCCACCTCCCATTACCTGCTCCTGACTTTCACAGATCACAGCTTCATGTTTTCTTCATCCCTATGTGAATCAAAGGTAACCATCAGCATTCACTGCTGATCTTCCACAAACAGATCTCTAGACCATTCAGCCTAGTCTGGCCACTTCACAGCTTAATTCTCAGTATAAGAGTTTAGGTGGACACAAACCTTGAGATACCAGTGGCTTCTAGGACCAGAGCACAAGCCCTGGCCTGTTTTATTTATGAGCACAGGCATAAGCATTACATCTTTAATTGTAATGTTTTTTGTTTCTTTGCATCTCAACCTATCCCACACAGCATTTTTCATACACTCAGTGTCCCATGATTGCTCTCAGAGATGCCTTGCATGGTAAATGCTTACACTCAGTGCTGCATCAAAGTACACTGGGCAAAAGTAGAGTTTTATTATCAAGTCACTGGAGCAATAGAAGTCAACAAATGAAAGAATTAAGTCAGAGGAATCATCTCTGATCAGTATTGCAATGATTACAGCTCTCAGAGAAGACAGTGACAAATTGTAAATCATCTTCTTTGGCTTGGGCTTACACTGTTTGGCCCAGCCACCACACCACAGCCATCTGAATGAGATCAGTGTCCAAATCCTGGTGGGAGAGATTCATCTGACCCAGCATTAGCACTGGCAGTGTGAATGTCTCCATTGGAACTGAATGGCCTGACTCCTCCATATCCACAGAGAGATGCAGACACTTTAATTGTCTTATTCAGCTCACCCTAAACCAGACAGCTTTAGGGTCGGATAAATCAAACCCATTCCTATAAAGAAAGCTCAGCCAGACCCCTATCTCACCAGGTGAGTTGCACATCTGTCATCTGCTTAATCCCTGTCAGCACAAACTCCTCTCCTTTGCTGGAAACACTGCCATAGCAGCTGGGGCCAAGGAGGTGGTGGTCACAGGTATGGTTGCTCTGGGTGCCAGTGAGGAAGCACATGATATGCACCCTGATGTGCCCACCCCTGTCTCTGCTCTGGCCACCTAACTAGTTTCCCATGCCAGGCAAATTTCCCAAAATCCAGGGTCGATACCTTCAACCACATGCTGTAACAAGCACCTTAACATTTATCTTCAGGTAGGTCTGGGTTGGGAAGTTATTTGGCATTTTCCCAGTAGGCTGTTGAACAAACAGAATTCATAGACATATCAAATTTGTCTTTTTCCTGTCCAGGTCTAGCACCATTAAATACACTGAGCAGACTTTCAACACCATCCAAAAAGAAACAGTTCCCTTAAAAAAGGTCCTCACATGGTTTAAGCTGATTTAAACCCATAAATATCATTGCTATGCCTTGTTCCTATAACAACAATAAGTATTGAGAGCTTTGTTTGCCTGGGAGGTAAAGGCTGTGCCAGGCAGCATGGGGCAGGCTGCCAGGCAGGAGGTGGACATGGCTACAGAAACAGAAATCTTTTCCAGATCCATCCTCTGAGACTGATGTAAAAGGTTTTTCTGAGTGAAGGAGGTTTCCCATCCAGGTTACATGTCAAAGGCAGACAAATGAAAAGGGAGCTGACTGCTGCACTGATCCCACAGCTTGGGTGCATTATAGGTGCACATTCTTATGGTGAAAACAAGGCAAGTCACAATAAATTTAATCTCTAATTATGCCTAGAACAGGTTCAAACCTCACCCCTTCCATATCCCCCCTTATAGAAGAGTATTGATTTTTCAATAGAAAATGAAATACTCCATAGATCCTTCAGAAATTTGTCATTCTTCATCCAGAAATGCTGCAGTGTGTTCTGGAGCTGTCTGGTTTATTCCATGCTCCTGTGGCTATGATCATTACCTATGGACCAGCTGAGTTACATCCTGTGGGACAAATGTGAGCTACCTTTTTTTGGAACCCTTATTTGTGGCACAAAAGGACAACACAACAGGGAGTTGCCACACAGGGCAGTGGATGGATGGAAAAGACTTTGATGTCCTCTAGTCTCTCCAGCACATTTTCCAAATAAACAGGTTTTCACTTTTCCAGTGTGTTTTTGTGTAGAGCTATTTAAAATCTCAGAAAACAATTTTTAAAAATCTAGATTTTCTGTGTAAAGCAGACACTTCTTCTAAAACAAAATGAAAAGAAATTAGTATACTTGAAAACTTAGGTTTTGCTGAAAACACTCTAAATACAGATTTTTATTAGTATCAAGTTTCTCTTCTCTCTTTTGCAAGTCCTGTGGATAGGTTGGTGAAAACAGAAATGACCAATGATGGTCACATCATAAGTACCTGAAAACCAAAATACTTATTGTTTGGAGCAGCCAGGGCAGCTCCCATCTCACTTCCTTTTCCAGGCCTTTTGCAGGCTCTAGTAGACATTTTTTAACTGATTTACTCCTCTCATGATTTCAAGATATCCTTTGAAGACCATCACAGGAAGAAGCACATCTCATGTTAAGAAATGAAAGATTTGGGAGACCTTTAAAATGGACTTTCTTGCCATCTCATCTCTTCCACCCATCTGAAAACACTGAACTGAAGTATCACCAAACAACTGCAGCCTTATCAACACCACTTGATGGAAAGGGAATTAGAGCTGTTGGCTGCTCTCTGGGTAAAACTCGTAGCCAGGCACAGAAGTTCTTGGCCCCATTTTACACACACTTAAAGAGAAGTAAGACTACAAGTGAGCAGGTCATACATGCCAGTAAGCACTTAGGAACTATAATCTTGTGCTCTGGCTGAATGGTAGAGCCAACCAAAGTAGGTTTACAGTATTTCCTTCCTATCATGCATATTTCAGCCATAGTAAAAAAGTAAAAAAAGGGCATCAAAACACAGCCAGGTTGTAAAATCTGACCATCTGCAGGGCGGCTGGTGGAAAACCATTTTTGCTTTGCCTTGAGAGGCATTTTTCCAAAGCTGTCAAACAGTTATCACCAAAGACCACTAGATTATTTACTAGTCCAACATCTGTCAAGAAATAATTAGGCTGTTAAAGGTAGATTGTTAGTTACTGGCATTAGGTGTCCATTAACATTAATTGAACTCCTCAGAATTATTTAGGAGTGAAGTCTGGACCCATTGAAGTTAATGGGAGCTTTTCAATTAACTCTTGACTGACCTGCTGGCTTTGACTTATGGCAGATGGAAACATGATGGCTTTCTCTTCAAGCCATATACCCATGAATGGAGACATCTGCTGTATGGATTCAGAGATGTTATACAGTGAGAGAGTGTTTCAGATAACCCAACTACATTGGGGTACTCAGCAAAATCTCACCCACCTCTGAAGAAGTGCTCCCATAAAATCTCTTTTCTCTGAACTGGAAATACACACTGGGACAAGAAGGTGTTCCTGCTGGATCAGTCTATGCATCCACACAGCTCTGTGCTGAATCCAGTTTTACCTTGGGGAATATGAATGACAGCATTCAGAGGCTGGTCCAAGGTGTAAGTCAGAACAGCCTGCATGGTGCCCTCACCCACCCTGATCTTCAGCAGGGTCAGGATGTTCTGCAGCTGGAGCTGATGTGCTTTTGACTTACTTATAAAAGCTTCTGCTGTGAATTTGGGATATCAGGACCCAACCCCTCTGCAATGGTGGGACAAGGGGGAAGGTGGCTCTTATGCAGTTGAAATTCAGTCCACCACCCACAGAACTGAAGCTTAAAAATTAACACTTTCACAGCCACATGTGTCTGAAAGACAGCAGTGAAATTGTTGGTGGGTAACAAGCATTGCTGATATTTATACTATTGAGGATCCAGGGAGAATTGAAACAAGAGTGTGCCACATATTGCTGATTAGAGATGTTTATGTTTCTTCTGACTCTGATATATCAGGGTAACAATTTGACCTCATTGTTATCCCCCTTCACGCAGTCCACAGGGACAAGTTTGATTGGGTCTTCTAGTAAAGAAGAGAGGGTCTAATCTGGATGTCACGTGCAGCCTGGAAGAATGGGCTGTCCAAATAGAAAACATAAGTTTTGCATTAATACATTAATACACACTCCAGGACTTCACTGCTAGGTTAAGAGTTAAACTTTTAGTTAACAGATCCTTTGTGTGATATAAACTATCATTATGAGATACATTTTCTTTCCATTATGCTGTAATAAAACCCTCCTCCTTATAATATAAATATATACATTTCCTCCAAGGCATCCTATTTGCTAAAGAACATCATGGAAATCTAATCTCCTTTTAATCAATAAAACACCAAATGATGTTTCTATTTAATGCAAACTTCGCTTCTTACCATGTAATGAACCTGTTTCTATTAAGAACACAGCCATTAATGGAATAAGTAATGCATTACTACTCTTCCACTGCTACAGTCAGGTTTCTCTTAGTATTTCCATTATAAACCTTGCTATTTAAGAGTCTGCAATTTGCCTATAAAATCCTTCTATACTGCTTGAGGCCTTGAGGTTGGGGGCCTGGGTAGGGAAGAAAGTTGCTCTTGTCATCATGTGCAAGGTTCTCACTAGCTCAGACACAGACTCACTGTATGACCCTGGCCCATTCATTTACCCTTTTAGAGCTTCAGTCAATCCAAATGGAAAATGGTTTGGAAAGGAGAAAGGCCTCAGTGGCAAGAGAGATCCAGGTTTAACTACATTTGAAAGTATGGCTCTAGGGAATGATAATGGACTGGAGAGACTTTTGCTTTTGGGACATCAGCACAATTTATTGTAGGGCAGTAATGAAAAGAAAATGGAAGCATGGCATTTTGCCAAGAATAAGAACTAGGGAGGGGGGCTGCTCAAACCTTTTGTGATGGATGGCTATAGGAAGAGATAAACAGCTGTAATTTGGGCCAGAAGATACTTATGATCCAATCTGTGCTTTTGCAAATATACTCTTTGTTCCTATGTTTTCATCAAGCTATTGCTGAAGGAAGTTCAGGACCTTTTTCTTCACAAGATGCTCACTCCGAATATTTTCTATCCATGTTGGGTTGTGGTTCATCACAGTCATACTGTTTCTATTATCTGATAAATGACAGGGCTTTCAAGAAAGAGAACAAGAAACATAGATTAGGAAACTCGGAGACTAGTGCAGAAGTTGAAGGGAATTTGAGGATTAACAAGTATTTTGAGCAGCAGGCAGCAAAATAAAACAAGGGGGCAGACAATTCACAGCTGGGTTTCGTGCTCACATCCATGTGAATGCTATTACACCTCATGCAAGCTGGGAGACCAGATCTTCCACCAGGATGGATATGCCTACCCTGAAAAAGGCATCTGTCCATAGCACAGCTTAGTAACCTGAGGTGGCAGGTTGAGGCAGAAATAGTAGGACAGTTTGGATTTTAAGCTGGTTTAGAAGCTTCAGCTCAATCTGAAAGGGAGGATGGACATCTAGGTGCTAACTAGAGTTAATGTCCATGTTACTTTCCCTTTGCTCGGATTCCAGCTTGAGTGAACAGCCTCTTGAGGGCAGATGTGTACCAAATGGCTTCAGTACATAAGGAATCCCAGCTGCAGGGGAGCTGGAAAGGCCAATCTCAACTCCTTTTCCTTTTCTTCCTGATCTCTGAACACTGAAACTGGTTAAAAAGTAAACACGGGGCTGGGAACACCTCAACAGGCAACACCACAGTTCCAAACGCTCCTAGAGAGGTGGGACACAAGCCTGGAGGATGCTTGCCCAGCTCTCTTGGAAAAAGAGGTCTTCTTCACCCCTCAAGGCAAGGCACTGAAGGTCAATAAAAGGTCCCCTGTTACTAATCCAGTAACCAGAGCATATTTGCTGGGGCTTACTGCCATCTTCAGTTTTCAGGCAAAGCTGAGGCAGGGTATCAAGGCCCCTGAGTCAGGTGTGGGACAATAATTCCCTGGTCATGTTCCTCAAATCCATCGTGTCAGTCACCATGTATAGATATAACCATACATCTGTATGTATATTATATTCAGTGAACATTTCTGAGATTTATTTCACAGGCATAAGTGTAAGAAATATTTTCTATGAATATGAACAAATCTCTAATCTGATTACCTAACTCTGGAGCCATAGGTGAGCCCTGACTCTAAATAAGTAGGAAGAAAAGCAAGAATCACTGCCTCCTCTTGACAACTGAGAGAATATGAAACATGAACAATGTTTAGGCCATCAGGAATCCCCATAGCGGAGTCAGGAACTAAAGTCTGTTCTCTCAGTCCCAACAGAGGGCCTGAATTGTGGGACAGGTCAGGTAGCACATATGATATGCCAGAATCTTTGATAAAACAGAGAACTGAAGGATCTCCTGCACCTGAAGCTCAAGAGGGAGGCCTGAAGGAAGAACCAGTCCATGCAGAAGGTCAAGCTATCATCATTGACTGCACTGCTGGAGTGGGCAGGGAAGGAAAGAGCAGAGGAGGAAATTGGCAGAGGCAACCATCACATCCGGAGGCTTTATCCTAGCACAGGTAACACATTCTTTATTTCACATTTATTTTCTCGCCGTATGAGGGAAGGGGAAAATAGACACTCTTATTTCTCCTGCTCATTTTCCTGGACCATCTGGTGCTGAAGCAGAGCTGACATATCACTGCGAACAAGGGGAAGATGTCACAGTTTTTACTAATAGCTGTGGGAGGAAAATAATTATTTTAAAAGTACGTGGGCTGTACAGACCGTACTTGTTAAGTCAAACTACCAGGAAACTTATTTCAGACACAAAATGTTTGATATTAAATAATCAGTAATGCTAGAGATCAGCAGTCCCAGCCATAAATGTCAGGCTCAGTTCCACTCCTGCCACAGCCATAACTCAGGCACCACTTCACTGAAGCCAGTCCACAATCTTTTGGGTTTACTGAATCAAGGAAGAATGAGAAATTATAGACAAGTCTGTGCCACAGATGACTCGTACCATGTACATCAGTGATTGCAATCAGGCAGGGAAACAGGTCAGGATAAGAGGTGAAGCCAATAATGTGACATGTATCACCTTCTAAGCAATGACAAGAACATATTGATTATGTCCCTCCCTTAGCTCTGATCCTATCTGTATTGTTTCTGTAAAGTCCTCAGAGCATTTATGTACACTTGCAGCTCTAGATAATTTCATAAAAAAGAATAATTAAATTTTGAAGCATGAGAGATGTGAAGAGGAATGGAATACTTGTCCCACATAAGGATTCTCAGAAACATCATTCTCACTGAATAGAGAGTGAGATTTGTAATTGTCAATCAGCAGCTTTAGGGGGCTTTTGGAAATGTCTTGAAAGCTATGTAACTCAGCCCAGAAATTTGCAAGATGTGTGGCATCATAATTGAAAATAGGGCTTTTAAAAAAATCAAATGGAACAATTTGACTCATAAGTCGTCTTCTTTTTTGGAATGAAATGAACATTTCCTCTCCCTCCCCCCAAACAAATCTGTTTCACTGAAATGTTGGCATTTGAAAAATGTTTATAAACTCTAGTTACAATGAGAGCTAGTCAGAGAATGGAAACAGATTTGGTAAATAAGTATAAACAAAACAGCTTGAATTTGATTCCTGGTATTTTGTGGAATTGCTTTACTTATTCTGTGCAAACAAGTAGAGCTATGAATTTGGGCATTCAAAGAAATAAACAAATGCCCAGAATGATTCCAAATTTGTGCCAGGATAAAATAATAATATTCATTATTTGGTAATCCATGTTTCAGGACGATACTCTTTTCCTGTTTAGAGTGGTTTTTCAACTAGACATCAGCCAGTCAACCAGTGGAAGTAATGGATGTACAGAACAGTTTAAAAACTAGACACCTCCCCATTGTATTCTGAAGGCCTTGTCAAACACTGAATATCACCTGCTCATGGAGACATTTGGATCATAATGATGATCCTCAGATACAAAAGCAAGAATGTGTTCAAATTGTGTCTCTTTCCCATAAGTACTTATGGAAATAGGTATCCCATGCCCAACTGTACATCATCTCCTTACTCTATGAAAAAATGATTGTCTCAGTGGTATTCCAGACAGGCCTATGAGTGCAAGAGTAATTTTTGTCACACCAGAATTATTTATCAATACCTGTTCAAGAGTATGTTTCCTATCAAAGTAGGGACCTAATTCAATAAGACTTTGCTAAAAGTTCTGGAGAGAAGGTCACAGATAAGACCTCCAGAGGTTTTTGTTGGAAACACTGTACTTTGTTCTTTTTCATAGAAGGGAGCTGCCATATCCAATTGGAAATAAAAGACGTCTATCGCAAACTTAATGCAATTTTATTGGAACTAAATTCAATCTTTTCATTTTTGATGCAGTAATGGGTCAGCAAGCCCAACTCAGGAGTGCAGCTTCAGACAAGTAATGTTCCTGCGGTCAGAGATGCCACCACGAGAAGTGTGCTTTATAAACAAGGAACCCCTGAAAGTTGTTTAGACTATTTAAAAGACCAGTGCTCTTCTCAGTTGCATGCAGACCTGCAAACATTTGCCAACAAGCTGTTTCCCAGTCATCACCACAAACCCGAGCTTGAAACAGAAAATCCATGCCCTAGATAAAGAAGATCACTTCTCTAATGTTATTTTTTCTCCTTCCTCAAATAGGTTATGCAGCAAGCTCTCTGCTCTGGCTGATTAAAACACACCATGCATAAGGGAGTGGGAGACACACATGGAGTCAGACCCTCAATTTATATAATCTTCATTGACTTCAGTGGAGTGATATCAATTTAAAGCAAGAAAGGGTCTGCCTACAGACTCTTAAAGGATTGATTGGTACCTACAACATGGAGTAAGGTATTTTTGTCAGAAAGATTCTTCCAATGTCTTGACTATGAGGCAGAAACTTTGCTAACACAGGCAGGGGTTACACTGTGATATTTACCATATCTGAAAGGAAATAACTTGTATCTGAAATGCTCAATAGGCCAAAGTGTGTGTTTATATCATGAAAACCCATTTACAGGCAAAAAAAAACCAAACGAAAAAAACCCCCACCTATACATTTTAAAGCAATTTTTTAAAAGGTAGCAATTCTTTGGAAGTGTAAAGTAAGAGGACACCTTTCAGCTATTTTGCTCTCTTCTCTTGGTCTCTGGGAAGAAATACAGTAAAGTAGCACTTCAAATAGTAGAGATCATTCGTGCCGTCTTCATCCACTTTCCATGTCTGCTTTGGAAGCCTGGTTGGTGTCATAACTATCACAAGTTTATTTATAGTCCAGTGGTGTTCTGAGAGGTCAAGCAAGGAGAAAGAAATTCTGATGAATCCACTAGGGAGTCCAGAGAGGAATTTTGTTGTGCTGAGGGTGTATTTGGGTTGTTAGGGTGTTTTGTTTGGGTTTTTTAGTTCACTTTTTTTGGGGAGTGGGCTTTTTTTTTCCATGTTCATTTCCAAAGAAACATCCTTTGGAAGTTATTCGTTCCTCCTCTGTGGCTCTTTTGGCAGTGATGCTTTGGAAAAGAGTGAATGCTGAAGCCTCTTTCCAGAGCTGACACAGCAGCTCAGGGGAGGTCTCAGTGTTGGTGGCTCTCAGAGAGTTAACAGAGATGCTCTGTCCTCTGGCTGAGGCACTGGGACTGAACCTTGAGAAGTGCTGAGGTCCTGCCTCCAAGAGTAGCTGGTCTAAAAAACTTCAGTTCTTGAAGCAATGAGCTGCACTCAGCTGGGAGAATGTTTGTGGGCAGGCTTTTGCTCACCACTGTCCTCACGGATGAGGAAGAAGTTGTTACCAACCCAAAATATCAGCTCCCTGCTCACCTTTCTGCAGTCCCAGGAGGCTGAGCCCTGCCCACCAGCACCAAGGGAGATGTTGGGTCCAAATTCTCTGCAGGACTCAAGCAGCTGTTTCTTCTTTTTCTCCTCCAGGGTATCTCCCTCCTTCAAGGATGTGTTAGGGTGCTCTGTAGGGGGTTGGAGAAAGCAGAGATGTCCCTTGCATGGTACAGAGGAAAGGTTTAGATAGAGGATTGCAGTGAACCTCCAAGGCATCCAGGACATTTGAGGTAAGAGTGGACACAGCCCAAGAAATGCAGGCTCTCCCACCAGCCCCCTTTGCAAGCTGGAGTGGGAAAGATCAAGGATTTTCTTGAGCAAATCAAGGACAAACCATTTCCAAAGCATTGCCTGAAAGGTGTAGTTAGGGTGCTTCTTCAGGAAGGCAGTAAAGCAGTGGCAGCAGGTCAGAGATGGTGAATGTATCACCTTCTAACTGGAACTGAATAGATTCACTTGGTATATGCAGATATAGGTGAGCCTCAGTTTTCAATATCATGCTTCCTGTAACATCTGACAGGGTCAACAGGCTGGTGTAGAGATCAAGAGAACAGAACAGACTTCCAAAAATTCAATATTAATTATTGAATATTTATGTTTACCACGGGTAATCAGTGATCAGACTTTCTCTCCAAGGCTGTGTATGAATCTTTGTATTTCAAGAACAATATAAATCAGGCCTTTTTATTTGTCATTTGTGTGAGATGAACATTAACATCACAAGCATTATTAATAAGGCATGAACAAGAGAAAGAAGAGAGGAAGCAGAGCAGCTCACGCCCTACTACAAGTTTCTCTCCCTGTTTATTAAGTAGATTTATCACGTACCAGTTCCCTGCTCTACCCACTTATTCCTTTCTCTCTGGCAAATCTGGGCTTTGATAGAGCTCACATGCCACTGATTCATATACCTGCTCCTCAGCCATTGAATTAAAGCCCCTCATAAATACTAACATACTCATTCTTTCAGCAACCCTTGTATCAGGCACCAGCATCAGATTTGTGGTGGTACCAGGGGAAGTAGAAAGAGGTCCCAGGGGTGGATGAAGGCATAGAATAACACCACACCAGCACTAAAATAGAGGATAAGGGTACAAAGAACATGCAGAAGTAGTTTATACAGGCAAGACCTGTCGATCACAATGATCCTTCTGGTCTGTAGAATCCACTTAATAAAAGTTAACTCTCCTTGCTTTCAGGCACTCTGTCCATACCTCTCAGCCTGTTTCACAGAGGAAATTATTGTCCTCAGCCTTACAGGTGAGGAAAGTGAGCAACTGAGAAATGAGGGCCCCAGCCTCAGGGATAGTCAGGTTTGAGCTTTAAAGGATTTCACCTAAAACTGCAAGTCTGTCAAGTTTGCTGTCTCAAGTGCTAACCCTCAGATTTAGGCCTCTTTGCTTGGGCTGAGCATTGAGGGAGTCAGAGGCAATGGAAGGAGGAGTTGGTGAGCAGATTGCCTCCACTTTGGTCCCTCTGGGTGATCAGTGGGTGGACACACAAGCCTTGATGTTTGCAGGCAAACCCAGACCCAGGAATGTGAGAAAGGTATTATCACTGCCCATGCAGATGGAGACCTCAACATTTGGCACAGACACCCAGAGGTGAATACAGAAGCCTCCACGACAGCCACCCAAAGACCCATAACAGAGGAAAAAGATGGAAGACCATCCTGGGGATCATCCCTGAGCTGCAGTGACCCTTTCCAACACACAACAATACAAAACCTGCCTTTAAAAAAATATAGCTTGGCAAAAACTCTGCTGTTGGTGAAGTGTGAAGGCTAGTGAGGTGGTGGTTTCCTTAAACTGGATTGGAGAAATCATGTTCATCCAACAGACAGTTTTTCCAGAGGTTTGGCTTGATTTGTTTTGGGTTTTTTTGGTTTGCCTTAAAATGCCACTTTGTTCTGCCTTGTCCCCACTCTCTACAAAAAATACACATAAGTCAGTTTACCATCAAAATATCTTTTTGGCTTCTGTCCCCCAGTGCTTGCACCTTTCAAATTCCAAGTCCAGGCTTGTGTCCAATGAGTAGATGCATCTCAAGCTATGAAGCCAAAATATCAGTGGCTGCTGTGAAATTCGTGCTTTTCACAGTATTTACTGTGCAATATTAATATATTACAATATTACACCTAATCATAATTAACAATGATACTTAGCAGCATCTATATGGCTCTTCACACCTTTAAAGTGCTGTGCAAACACTCATTAATTAATGCTTGCTTCAGGGATCCTGTACAGTAACATCTTACACAGAGCACCAGGAGACTCTTCCTGGGAGCAGAGTTGTGCTTGCCAGGGCACACTGGGCACCAGGGGCTGCCCATGGAGATAGAAATTGCTCCTACAGAATAGGTTCAGCTCCCTAGTTCAGCCTTTCTGTCCCCAGGGGGCATAGAAAACAGCAAAACCCCCAGGAATTGGAAAAAGACAGAGTCTGGGTGTCAGGAGGATGGGACCAGTGGTGTCCAGTGACAGGACAAGGGGCAATGGTCACAGAATGGAACACAAGAGGTTCAACCTAAACATAAGGAAAAACTTCTTTACTGTGAGGGTAACAGAGGGCTGGAACAGGCTGCCCAGAGAGGTTGTGGAGTTTCTGTCTCTGGAGACATTTAAAACCTTCCTGGACACCATCCTATGCAACCTGCTGTAAGTGAACCTGCTCTGGCAAGTGGGGTTGGACTAGATGATTTCCAGAGGCCCCAACAACATTCTGTGATTCTGGGAAAACATGGTGATGCTAACTGCTCTCATACACCAGCACTGGTTCTGGTCCACCTTGGTGACCTGAAACCATCTAATAAGGATCAGTGTCTTTTCTTGGGTCAGCACAAGTCCTGCATGCTCACGAGCTCAGTCCCCATGGCAAACCTGAAGCAGGGGGTGAAAATGGAGAGGGAGAGAACAGTGGGAGGGGAAGGGGGAAGGAGAAAGCCATCAACATGGGAGCTGCTCCAGGAGCATGATGCAGCAGCTGCTCCTTCCCAGATCTCCTTCACACGCCACTTCCCACTGTCCACATTTAGGCTCTGGGGAGAATGATTTCTCTCCAGTTTGCATTTTGGAGGTGAACAGCGGGTCCATATTTTGCTTCTGGTGCAGCCTGTTCAGTGCTGCTATGGCTGCCTGGGTGAAATGCCTCTTTTCTCAGCTTTTCACTGTCTTGCTCTGAAATCTCCACTCCCATCCCTCTGCAGAGCTCAGTAACAGCTTGCTTCATCTTCCTCCTGTCAGCACTCTGCTTTGACCCTTTAATCAGGGGACATGGCGTTTATCTGGAAGACATATGCCTTAGGTGTCTTGTATAAGGTGCCACACAAAGCAAATTCAGTCAGGCCTGCCAATAACACATCATCTAACCAGATGGGGATAAACAGACTTGAATTCATTTGCTCCCTTTTCTCTACTCAGTAGTAGCAAGCACCAGAGAAAAGGCTGTTACTAGCTTTGTGTAACATCTCTGGGTACAGGGTTTTTTTGTGCTTTGCCTTCAAGGAGAGCTTAGGTCAGACTCACAGCTGCTTTTGAACAGAGATGGTTGGCATTAGCAAAAACAGAAGCTTTTTGCCACTTGTTCCTATGACACAGTAGGTACCAAAAATGAACAGTGTCATGAAGAGTTTTGGTTTGGTTTGGTTAGTTTTGGGGGTTTTTTTAGCTCAGTGAAATCTTGGTTGTGCTTTTTTTAAAATGTAATGCATAAAACAAGGAGGAAGTGTGAGTCCCCCCTAGGCACAGATGTATGGTTTGTGTTGAATTTTCAACGGAGATGTGACCAAGATCATTTTTTTCCTTTGATGACCTCAGCAAGATTGATATCTACATTTCACCAGCTGAAGTGAAAGAGTTATTATTACAGAGCCTGTAGCAGAGCTGACATCCTTGCAATGAATGAAGCTGTTTCTAGCTTAGGGAATTCAAATGGCCAGGCCAGGGACATGCTCTATATGGTAAGAGCAGAGATATCAGCATTCAGACCAACAAAATAGGTCTCAGTCAGTCAAAAGATCAAAGAAACACCTCTGAGGAGAACAGCTTTTCTTCTGAAAGTGCTAATTGGAATATTTGATAGCGACATCATTATATATTTTTTTTCTCCAGTACTTTTTAAATGACATTATCTTTCTTTGGTTTCTCTTCATTACAATTATCCATTTTTCTGGTTGGGAAATTTAAGGAATAGCAGAACATCTTTAAAATATCCTTTCAAAGCAAACAGGTTTGATCTATTTAAGAGCAAAAAACCATGGAGACAGTTTTCTGTGAGGGGTCATACCTGTCACACAACAAGACCAACCTATTCCCTGCATTACACTCCTTGCTGTGGTCACATTTATACTTAAATGCAAGATATGAACAGTGACATGCTATGAAAACCACAAATAGGATCATAGCCAGTGGAGGGCATCCCTCAGGCCTGGGTGGCAAGGTTTGATATTTATTATTGTGTATAGGTGATCCAGAAGGAGACACCAACCCCCACATCATTGTCCAGAAATCTGTACAAACAGTGATTGTGAGGAGCTTGTGATAAAGCAAAATTTACTGATTTGAATTACAGGCACATAGAGATTAGGGCCCTGATCAGGCACCTACTGAAGTCAACGAAGGGGGAAAAAAAAATTGCAGCCAGCTTAAGTGAGCATATGGCAAGTCAAGTCACTCTCAGATTCAAGGTCATATGGGAAACATGCAACATTGCTGATATTTCACACCTCAGGTGAATGAATTAACCCTGCTTAGAAACAGTTGTATCTGCTCCCAAACCTCAGCCTGAATTTCAGAGGAAGCAGGTCTGTGATCACGCTGCCTGCCAGCTTCAACGAAAATTGACAGAGTGAAAGAGACCATGAAAGTTTAGGAGCTTAATTAAAAGCAGCATCTGGGCAAATTAAAGAAGAGAGACTGAAATGAGTTCCTCTGCAGACAAAGAGGCAGCAGCACCTTGCTGCTGCACATCTGCCTCTGCCCTGCAGGAGCTCTGCAAGGACCTGGGGACACAACAGGGACAACTCCATCCACCTCCTTCATCATCACTCAGAAAGCTGATTTTTCCTAGATGAGGCAAAGCAAATGCATGTGTATCTGAAGAGCTGGGATCTATTTTATGGATATTTTCATGTATATGTGTTAGGGAAAAAAAATTGTGTGTAAATAAAAAAATGAAGGATACTGTGTGGAAGTTACATTCCTGCCGATTTCAAACATCCTGGACATCAGAAGCAAAAAAAAAAACCAAAAAAACCAAAGAGAAACCTCCCCCAAGGCCCCCCCGAAACAAACAAAACCCAAAAAACCCCCCACACAAAAAACCCAACCAAACAAAAAAAAACCTTAAATAAATAAGTAAATAAACAAACAAAGCAAAGTAGCCCACTATTCTCCTTTGCACACATTTTGTTGTTGTTGGGTTTTTTATTGTTCACTGAGGTCTTGGTTTAGTCAGACTGCCCACAATAGTCTTTTGAGATGTGGCACAACATAGTTCAATCTTGGGCCTCCTTAATCTGATACAGCAGAGAGGTGAAAATAGGCAAAGCCAGATGTTCAAATACTTGCACTTTGGCAACAAGAGGAGCAAACATCGTGAAGAGGTCAAGGGCCAGGAGAAGAGAAATGGAAGAAAGGCTACAGCTTTCAGTAAAGAAAAGTAGCAGAGCTCAGAAACGGCATGGAAGCAAAATAATGAAGTCGAGGACCTCACATGCTTCTGCTGCAGCTGGAAAATGCTTAAGCCTGAAAGTCGGATTTAGGTCTGTCACAATAACACTACGCATTTCAGACTGATTGAATTACAGCTCACAGGTGCTCCTTGCTCCATGCATTTCATCCTTCTTCCTTCCACAGCAGGCTTTAAACTCCAGCACACAAGGCAGATGAAAAAGCTTGCTTCCTTGCATTCTCCTTCACACTGCCAAGTCTCCATCCCATTTATAACCACGTATTTTAACACGTAATGCTCCACGGAGGAAACCCGAGTGCCGTCAGAGCAAGCTGCTGTGATGGACTGGGTAAACATGATATTTTGGTGACAGGTAATTTTCATACTCAACTGATTAATTCCAGAACACGGGAACAATGGGCTTTTTCAGCTGCTGAATAATGCATGTGTGGCATTGCAACTGGTAAGCAGCAGGGCTCCCGGCTGGTGATAGAAATTCACACACCCATGCTATTTTAATAAGCTATTGCTGTTAAAGAAGTCTATTTACGTTATTCATCTCCAACATTTGCACAAACATGTCAGCTGGGGAAGTGTGTGGGGGGAGGTAGGAGGGAAAAATGAGGTCATATTCATATACACTTTCTTAGCTGTATAATTTATATAAGCCTTAAAATTAAACAAAAAACTTACTTCCAAGGGAAAGAAAACACCATGACCACCACCTGAAACCTGGATAATGTGAACGTGATGGGAACAGACCATAGCAGAAGAGAAAGGCCAGGATAAGGAGAACTGGCAGAGGCTGCTCCAGACCTTGGTGAGCCAGAAAAATTCTGGGCTGCTCTGCAGTGCCACTGGTCCCTTTGGAGCCATTTGGACCATGTCCTCATCACCAGTTCAAAACTTCCAGAAGAAGCAGACCTGACAGTTTTCCCAGCTGCTCTGCTGCAATGCGTTGGGTGTGGGATAAGGGCCACCAGGTTGGAGTCCAGTGCTACTTCACTTGAGTTATGAATGTGTAGACCACAATAAGAAGGGATCAGCTCTTAGTTATGGGATCTGACTCTTAAATTTATTTGTGTTATGAGCTAGTGGCTTAATTTCTTTTATAACCAATGGAGATGTGGTCAGTGGTGACCATCTGTAGAAGTCCATTTTTTGTGTCTCTGTAATACTTATCAGGGGAGAAATGATTTTGCAGTATTTTGTAGTATTAAAGGCTCTGGGATGTCCTGGTTGGTTTCTATTTGCTGTTCCAGGGAGGTGTAGTTTTCCCATAAATTTTGGGTAATGTTTAGTAGCTCAAATGAGATATCTTGGCTATCAAGGGCCATTAAAAATTACACTCTGTTTAGACAACTTGTATCACATTTTTGACCCCCAGCTATTCTAATAGGATTTAGGACAGCTGGATGTCTAGATTTGTGTGCCTTAATCTGTGAGCTGAATCCCACACAAAAGTGCCAAAGTATCCTCATTTTCAACAGAGTCCCTCTGAAGAAGAAAGGGACTGAAAAGATGATCTGCTCCACCACCTCCTTGTGTCCCAAGTAGTGAGTAAAAACATGGAGGTAGACTGGAGTCTGAATTGAGATCTATAAGCGTGAAAGGCCCTGACCTGAGAATTTGTTGTTGGCAATGGATCTGTGTGAGTGTCACATGGGACACAAAACCAAACATGGTCCCACATGTGACAATGTCTGAAATCCAGCAGAACTCCCTCCAGGCAGCAGAGCTGATGGGAATATGCTAATTGCTCTTTTTTCCCCCATGTCATTGTGTCCTTTATTTGTGTTCCTCAGGAATAAACTGCTTTTAAAGCAAGGAGCAAACTGGTCTGTCCCAAGCAGTTAACCTCCCTCATACTTGACTCCCACTTTGCTTTATTTTGTTGTTTGGATCTGGGTGCTGGTGTAGTTTCATTCCCCACTACCTCACATTTAAGTTTTTGTTTTTATGGTAAGTATTGGCTGTCATAACATGCTTTTTAAAATTCATAATCCCAGATTTTGGTTCTCCTTAGCTGCCTGGGAGGATTTCCTCTCCTTTTTGGGGGCACTGGTCTCTGGCAGACTCTGGGAATACACCTTCCTTTTAGAGAGTGAGGCTGTTTCCCAAAAGAGCAGAGGAATGCTAAAAGCATGTTTTTTGGGATGTGACTGTTTTACTACATAACAGCTCAATGATTTATATCATTGCACTCAAAGCTTTGAGCCTTTATTTTATTTCACTTGTTTTGACTTTGCAAATAGAAAAATATGCTGAGGGGGGGGGGAAGAAACCCCAAATCTTTGCTATGGTACACCCTGGAGTATATTAACATAGGTGGAGGTTGAGGAGTGCCCAGCTGTGACAGGAAGGAGTTGGAGCCCAGGGATGGCCCCAGCAGCACATTGTGCAATGTGTTATTTCAGTCTCTCTGGAGGCCAGTAATTGTGCATGTCAGAAAAACTTTAAGATAACCAGTGTAGAGGGTAATGGCTGCATAAGGAGACCAACTGGCAGAACACATTGAACCAATTTTCTTACAATGTCCCCCAAATTTTTCTTTAAAAGCCTTCCGCTTCAGTCTGGGGAGAAGCATGAGAAACTTGCCTGAGGCTTTCTGAGAAACCAGGGGAGGAGGAGGAGAAACAGTCCCCTTTGTGTCTTTCTCATCTCTCTCAGCCCAATAGTAATTAAACTTTCTGTTGCACCCACTGTGCTAGTCACTAATGGGAAAATGCAAATAGACATCCTCACTCCACAGGGATTATATTCTGAAAAGATAAGACCAGGGAGCATTACTCTTCTGTTAGCACAGCAATGGTAAGCAACAGACTTTGTTAGAAAGTTATTCACCAAAACTTCCAGCCAATTTCATCATGTTTAAAGAAAACAGGGTGCTTATTCCTCTCAAACAAAGTTTTAGAGGCACTGATTTATCTGTACAGATTTTGTTGTTCAGCAAGACATCGCTGAAGCGTGCCCTGGATTTCAGTAAATTGTCATTTAATACTCAAACCTAACTTAACCTGGCTCACTTTTTTGAATGTCTTGTGTGCTCCCACACAGTCTATAATGGGATTTTCCCCATAGCTCCCTGCAGAATTCTACTCTGCAGTGATTTGGAAAAGCAAAGAAAGCGTGAGCTGGAGGAGAGTGGAAAAGGAAGCTATTCTGAGCACAAAGCCTGGAGGCAGATGTAGCTTGTGGAACTATCACATTCAGCCTGAGTTATTGGAGCAAATCAATACTAATTATTTCAAGGCTGAGGCCTTTTGATGGGGTTTCTCAGAGTACTCATGGTGATCTTTTATTGCTTCTTTTGTAAAATTTGCAGGGTGAGCCGTTATCGCAGAGTGCAGAGCAAGGATGCTGTAAGGCAAGGGAAGGGCCCACTGCTTGGTCTCACTGTGTTTTTGAGCACCCTTGTACAACCTCTGCAGCAGGGTGTGCAAACACTCGTGGAGGATGGATTTCAAAGGACTCATAAGTTCTTGGAGGGATGGGAGGATCCCAAAAACTCCTCTCCTGCAAGGATAGGACCATGTTTAGGCTCTTTGCTTTTGGGGACAGGGAGAGGACTTCACAGTCCTTTCAATCAACCTCAACTATAAATGAGAAGCCAAAGGAACTTGAGATACACAAATGGAACACCAGTGCCTTCTCAAAGCAAGCAAGGAGACTGCATGTTTCTGCATCAGTGCAGCTGAGGGAAGTTTCACTTTCTGCACACTCCTCCAGCAAGGAAGTGCTCCATCCTCCTCACAAAAGAGACGTTCCTTTAGTCATTGCCAAACTCATCTACAGAAAACAACTTGTGTAGTTATCAACCATAACTCATCAGATTGGAACCCCAACCAGGGCCCAAGCTCTCCCTCCACGACGGTTTACTGTGTCTCCACTGATGCTTCAGGTTAATTTCAAGCTCATATCTGGCAACCAGCTCCCTAAAACTCTCAGCCCAGTGGCTGCCCAGACCAAACCTGAGAGCTCTGCTGTGATGAGGGTTGATGGTTCACATCTCAGTACTGCCCAGCACAGCATCTGTGGGGCATGGTACTTACCCTCACCTGGCAGGCACATACTACAAAACTGATCTGCACCGCTCATCTCACAGCGTTTTTTACTACCTCCAGGAGCTTCTGTATTCCTTCTGCTTTCTGCTGATCTTTCTGCTGGAGAAGCTCAGAAGCACAGGTGCTCTGCAGACCCATTCCTGCAAGGGTCCTGGTTTACACAACGTGAAGGAATTCAGCTGCATCCCAGCACCTTGCTTAAGAAACTAAGGTACAGCACAGCTGGCTGTGATGCATGACACAGGTCTGGGAAGGGTGAGGGTAGCCAGAAGGTCAGCTATAAAAATCAGTGCCGTGATATCCCCTACCATTAAGTTTCTTCATTTTATGGGAGGGGTTATAATGCTTTTCTCTTATAAAGGCTCTTCTAGCACTTATTTTATTTTCTTGATTCAGCAGCTGAACCAGGAGACATAAAGTTTATTTCATTTTATCCACAATGAAATATCTTTCTCATTCTCTGGCTTCTTTTAGTTTTATACTTTATTTTGAAGAATAAAAAAATCAGTTACATTTCCAGTCAACATACTGATTTTTGAGACAAAGTTTTCGTTTTGGAAATAGCAAGGCACAAGACTGAAATATTTTCATTTTCTTTCATTATTTGGGGGTGAAAGACCTGGAAAACATGGTGTGATTTTGTCAAGTTTCAGGTTAACCAAAAATGACTTGTTTGTGGCAAGTGAACTACTGTCTGAGAACTTGCTTCACATAGCTCCATTCTCCACTAAGCCCTTTTTGTCTTTTTAGATTTGAAATTCTTCGGGGAAGAGCCTGACTTGCCTTTTGCACAGGGGAGAGCACTTTGAAGATAAAAATTGTTAGAGCAGTGCTAAGTATTGTGTAGCCTCAGAAGAATGTGTTATCAGCTTACAAAGCCACTTTGAAAAGTAGCATACACTCTAAGGCACTGACATCCGCTGGTAAAAAAAAAATAAAAAAAAATAAAAAAAAAAAGAAGTGTAGGTGGGATTTACTGTCTGCTATCTAACTTTTCTCCTAGACCTTGACTGCAGGAAACATACTGCAAGTGAGGCAGAGTTTTTCGCAGTAACAGCAGCTCTGGATGAAACTTCTTTTTAAGGATTCTGTAGCAGCACCAGGGTGCCAAAGCTTTCTGCATTCGGATCAAAGAAACCTCCCGAGGTCACAGCATATCAGCCCAGCCTGCACAAAGACATGATTCAGCAGACCAAGTGCTGTTAACCAACAGCTGATTTTCAGGTGAGCCCACCTCTTGTAAGAAATTGTATTCTGAGAGGGGGTTTCTTCATTTCCCCAATGAGCATCGCTGCAGAGCTTCAGAACTGGGTGCAAACTACACGAGACCCAACTGTTCTGTATCATCTTTATAAGGGAAAAAAACCTTGTGACTTCTATTCAGGCTAGACTATCCTTCTAAAAGCTTACAGGGAACTCCAGAGATAACTGGTATTTCTTCAGTCGTGGATATCATTTAGCTGTTTTCTGGCTAGCACGAGACAATCACAGATGGAAGAACTGGAAATATTTACTCACGTTTACGAGAAGTTGTCCTACTTGCCCCAGTCTACTCTTTGCCACAACCAGTTTCACAGCCCCACATACCTAAGTTGCTCCCCTATTAGTCCAGTCAGCACAAGTTTTTGCATTACAGAAAGCAAGTCCTGCCCGTACATTAAAAGCAGGGAAAAAAATACTCTCAGAAGGGTGAAAAAAGTGATCAGCACTATTGAGCTGTGCCCAGGGGTCTGTACACAAGTGCTGCTGCTTGTCCTGCACCTTTGGTAGCACAGCACCAAAACTCCTCTTCAGAGACAACTTGAGCTGAGGACTCCCTTGGAGAACTAGGTAACTTTTTAAGGTCCAAGAGATGCTTCAGTGCTCACAGGACTGAAGAGTGGATGGTGGGTTATCCCACGAGACTTTTCACCTAATATCCAAGAGTCTAATTCTGCAAATTCATCTTTGTATGCTGCCTGAGCACGTAGCAGTCTGACCTTGCAGATCAGTCATGGGACTGGGAGACACAGGAGAACTCAGAAAGCTCCTTCCAGAGACCTCCTGGCTTCTCTATGGCTCTGGACCACTGTCCTGCATCACATGTGTGTGCAGAAAGTCCACCTGGTCCTTCTACTCTGAGTGACTCCTGAATCTGGTAAGGGGTTTTTCAGCCAAATTTAACTGGAGGTCCCTTGTACAGCTGCTGCACCTGTAGCTGTTCTCCTGCTCCTGAGGGAACCTGGCCTCCTTTGGTTATGTGAATATTCCCCAAACACATACATGTTTTTCCTCCTTCCTATTTAAGCATCTTAAACACACTTTCCTTTCACTACAGCACTGCCTAGAGAAGGTCCCAATGTGTTGGAGTCACTCTAAAGCCAGCCTCTTTTAGCAGATATCTCTAAAATTAGCCAAGGACAGCCTGTAAATCTGTGCTGAGGCTCTGTTGCAGGTGGGAACATGGAGCATCACCTTAAAAACTGTAGTAGGCAGGGAAGCAAGCTCTGAACTCACTGGGTGCATCAATTACATGGGAGCAGTGAGCACCCATCACTGCTCCTCTGCTTTCCTGTGCTGCTGGTGGTACCCCCTGTGGCTTCAGAGGTCTTCAAGTAGGAGGGTTTGCAAGAAGGGACCAGGAGACAGAGCTTCCTCTGCTACAGCACCCAGCTGCCTTCTCCCATCCAAAAAGCTCATAAAGAATGGTATAAATTCATAAGTTTATAGGAACATAGGGAAAAAAGGGCAAACACCTCAGTCTAGAAGCTCTCAACTAAGCAGCAGCTAGACAGTTATTATTGTTATTATTAATATTATTTTAGCTTCAAGGCTTCCATTAAAAGCAATCCTGTGTCCTGGGGCAAGACAAGAGCTGAACTTGAGCCTGTGAAACAGCTCACTCAGGTGACTTGTTTTCTGAGGATAGCCTTATTAGTAAATTTTGGTCTCAGAAAAAAAAAGACAGAGCATTTCCCCCACCTGGCATGCCCTAACCTCTAGGACTTCGTATTTTTTTTCTGTACCTAGAGCAGTAAATTTGCCTAATCCCAGATCACATTTAACTCCTGACTTACCTCAAACAAGAAAAGCTTTTGCAGCCTCTTGGAGTCACTCCTTTTTTTCTTTTGCTTGGCAAGAGGTTTCAAAGCCATCGGAGTGTCCATTTAATAACTTAAGGTTTTCAGAATATCACTATCTGCAGATGACAGCTGAACTCCCAACTGCTCTTTTGGTCACCTTCTGAACTTAATGCTTTTTTTTCTTATTTTTCCCAATAAAATGAGGTACTTCCCAGATGAAAAACCCAAAGAAACCCAAAGCATCTTACAGAAGGTCAGTAGCAGTATATTATTTACCAAAGGAAAACTGCAGAACAGAGAGGGTGGAATCCCCAGCCCATGTCACCAGAGTCCCAGCTAAATGTAGGAGGCTGAAGGACATAATATTGCCACTTGGTTTGAACCACACATAGTGCTGCCCCAAAAGGTGACCATGTGTTCAAGGTTACCATAAGATGTCCCTATGCCCCAGAAGACATTTTCAGGATGTCTTAAGTGTTCTTCAAGATATATAGGCACAGATTTGGGTTTTTTACTGTTTGTTCCAATCTGATTGCTGCACCACACTGACTCCATGTGGTGCTGGCTGAGGGAAAACTACCCAGGAGAAGGGGGGATCTCTGTTGGATGGTGTTCAGAGGGAGAGGACCAGTGAGAAGCCACTTTCACAGCAGTCTCATTTTCTTTACTCAGAGCACATGTTCATGTCTCTTTCTAAGCATTTCCAACTACCTATATTCAGATATTTAGCTGCAGGGGGGTTGGGGTGTGTGGTGAGGAGGGAAGTAACAATTTTGTAAAATGCACTCTAGCTTCTGGTGGAGGTAAACTGGGAGCTGTGACACTGAAAAGTGGCTTGAAGGGTTACTTCTAGGTGGTTTAGGCAATCAGACCGTGTGTTTTCATGGCAAATAACTTTTGAACCCATCGGTCACTTCCTACCAGCCTGGCACAGGTTGCCCGGGGAGGCTGTGGATGTCCCATCCCTAGAAGTGTTCAAGTCCAGGTTGGATGGGGCTTGGAGCAACCTGGTCTAGTGGGAGGTGTCCCTGCTCATGCAGATGGGTTGGAAATAGATGATCTTTAAGGTCCCTTCCAACCTCAACCATTCTATGATCCTGTGACTAGGACGGAGAGGGAGCATTCCCAAAGCCAAGCTGCTCCTCCAAGTTTCATAAAAAACAAGCAGCCAGGGAGATGAGAGCAGGAGGAAAGGTGGAGACCCCCAGACAGTATTAGCCAGGACAGAAGCCAGATAGAGACATGCACAGAGGGACAGACAAACACACAGAGACAGACAAACACACAGAGCTTTCAGTGCCCCAGCTGATGGAAAACACTGACTGTCCCTGCCCAGAGACTCCAAAGGGCAGACACGAACCTTGGGAGCGCGGCTGCTTTGATCCTGCCGCAGGCGGGATAGCTGATCTCCTCTGGAATTTGCCCTCCTAAGGCTGGAACAAAGAAGTCAGATGAATGCGAGGAGGCAGGAGAGCGGCAGCCACCTCCTCTCATTCTCCTCCCTCGCTCCTTAGCACTCACCTTGTCATTTGCTCGCCGTGTCCATCCCGCAAACGCTGCTGCTCCCAACCCGTGGCTCTGGGGACTAAAGCAGCCAGCATGGGGTGAAGCCCTGAAAGAACCGAGCCTTCCTGAGATGACACCTCCGGACGAGCTGACGGCATCCCTTTGAGATGCTAATGAACAACATCCTGCTAAGAGGAGCAATCCCAAAGGCCACGGAGTTACTAGGGCCCAGAAGGGCACTGCATGAGCCACAGGGCAAGCCAGCTTTCCTCCCAGAAGCCGAGGAGAAGGTGTGTTACACCAGTGAGGAGGAGTTCCTCATGGGTGAAGCCCCCAGTGTGAACCCCTGTGCTTGCCCCGACGTGTCAGGAGGTGGAGATGAGTCTGCATGGACTCACACACAGAAACACTTCTACACCTGCCACAGACAGATGAAAACTGGAGTTCTAAGAAGGCTTGAGCTCTCCTTTTCACTGTATTTGCACCATGGCATGCTCCCATGGTGTAGTTACAGCATCATGGGCATGACCAGTCCCCAGTTCACGTTGGACACACATTCATCCCCAGAATGAGCTGCAGGAATGCAGAAGGTCCAAAGGCATGGAATGATGTTCTGTAGACTCTCCCAGCCTCCACCTGGAGAGCTCAAAACAGGGACATGTTCTTCATACCTCCTTTGCCTCTAAAACACCAGGGACTTGCAAAGCACTCAGCATGCTTACAAACAGACCTCTTATCGTGGTACTTTGTGGCAGGTCTGAGAGCCAACCAGGTACTGGCCCATTATATATGGTTCTGTGGAAATCCACAATCAATAACAGATTCTGTTGCAAAGAGCTGCAATGCTGCTTGGATGGGCCCTTGAGCAACCTGGTCTAGTAGAAGGTGTCCCTGATTCCCAGATTCTTAATGTAAAGAGTCTCTTCTGACATTTTGCCTACTATGGCCTGACTCTCACCAGCTCAGAGCAAGCTGTGCTCAGAGAGGATGAAATTCAGCTTCCCCAATCACACCCACAACCAGCTTTCCTCTCACACTTTCTGTTCTTCCCTTCCTGATTCATTTAAAATCGACTAAGAAAAATGTCACTGGTTTCCACGGAAAGCATGATTCTGACCAAGGCAAAAGTCAGCCCTTTAATTTAAAACAGTTGAGGGGCAGAAAATTCAGTGAAGCTGCTCAGCTAATGCACAAACAGTTTGTAATTACAGGAGCAGGCCGGGAAAACAGGACCTACCTAGGGAATATTCTTATTAAATAAAGCAGAATCCTGTCACCTTCTTAATCATGAAATATTGATGAAACTGTAAGCAGTCCCTCTGAGGTTTTAGCCTTTGCCCTCTCCTTGTGTATGCATGTGTCCACACAAAGACAAAGGGGAAAAAAATAACCCTCAAAGCCTGCCCATGGAGCTGCAGAATACTAACCATGCTGCTCTGTACCACTGGATTTTGCTGAGCTTGTATGGGCATATGGGTTGGAGAAATAAAAATTCTTCACTTGGCACAACCAGAAACCTCTTTTAGACTGAATGGGTAATAGAAGGATGATTAAATAGAGTGAAATAAGAAAGGACATGTTGAAGGGAGGACTGTCTCATAAATCAGCAGAGAAAAGGCCAGGTGTTGAGGTCCTTCCTTACCTTGAGTCACTCCAGGTGTTTGGGAGGCTGTAGAGGGATACTGAACTCCAGGTATCCTCTTGTGCCAGATCTTCCCCTGGCCTCACCAAGACATTCTTGCATCTCTGGTGCTTGTTTCTGGGTCAAACAGCGGCTGACAACTGAAAAACAAGAAGTGAGACAACATATCTTCAAAAACCAAAGGCAAACCAGAGCAGGAGGATGTTTGGAGAGCTGGAGCTCTGAGCATCCTCACTCTCCTTTGGAAAATCTCAGGGAAAGCAGTGCCAGGACATGGCATCCTGTGAACTCAAGCTCGAGACAGTTGGAGCTGGGAGGAGACCCCCAGAGGTCCTTGGTCTGAGATGGTACCTGAAATGCTGCAGCATGAAGCTTTGCACCATTTTTGAGGTGCCAAAAACCTGCTTGCTGCCCAGCCAAGGAGCAGGTCAGCTTCAGGCAGCTGGCTGGCAGGGAGCTGGGGGATATCATATCCCTTTCACAATTTAGATCACATCTGGGGACTACTGGCTTCAGCCATCAATTTGTTGAGAGGCCTCAGCAACAGGAGCCCAGAAAAGCCCTGAGGGAGAAGAGCCAGGGGCTATGAATAACCTAGGTGAACCCAAGAAGTTGAGAGACGAAAAATCACAGAGAAATTTTCATCCCTTCACACTTCTCTACACAGTGGGAAGGGACAGAAACTCTTTTCAAAGCAAAATAATGGTGATCTGCTCCACTTCTGTGACTCAGCTCCATGATTCTACTCAAGACAAATAAATAATGAAAAATGGGAGATTCCCAGAAGGAAAGGGGCATTTGGAACCACAAGCAAGAACTGGAAGAAGAGTGCATCACCAGTAATGCACCTCCAAAAGCAGACACTAGGCTGGGACTGGTTTTTATAGCCCCTTCTATAGCCCCTTTTATAGCACCTTCTGCCAGAGGTGGATCAATGGGGATGTGGAGAGAAAAACTGATGGGAAAGCGAGACTGCCCACAAGGATCAGCCAGGAATAGTAGTCACTACATGAGGCTATAAGGGCTTTCTTGATAAAGTTTGGAGGAATAAGGGAAAAAGGGTCTGGGGCCAGGCTGGCTGGCAAGCAGAGGAAGAAAGGATCAAAGCACTGGAAGAGGAAGGAGGACAAAGACAGGGAGGCTGCAAAAGCTTAGAGAGGGAGAGATGTATCAAGCAGTAGGGGAGCCTTCCCTCTGCCCACTGCAATGGGGCCTTTGTTCTGCTCCTTTCATGTTCAGTACATCACTGTCCATGAGGGCAGCAGACAGGAGCTGAATCAATCACTTGCTGGTCCCAGGGGACAGCAGGGCAGCGTTGGTTTGCTCTTCCTGATGGTTGGCTCTGAAAGGACATCCTCTTATCACAGGTCATTTCTAGGACCCAGATCTTTACTGCAGGTCTAAATGCTGCAAACCCTCCTGCCTCCATCACACTCTGATTCAGTGCAGTGGCTTCATTGCAACTGCGTAAGAAAGCTATGAAAAAAAATAATAAAACCATAACAAAATAAAGCAAAATATACAAATAAAATAAAATATAAAAAAACCACCATACCCCAACTTCAAAACTTGCTGCTGAAACACAAAGCTGAGGCCATGGCCCTGGATGATTGCAGTGCTCCTCTGCTCCATATTCCAGTCATGCTTGTCACAGTCACACAGCCTCTCTCTAGCTGTCAGGCACAGCCCTGTGTGTTCCTAATAATCCCTGAAAAGGTTCCACTCACCTGATAAGGCAGGCACCCTGGGGTGTTGCATTTGTGGGCTTCAGGATAAGGCAGTCCTGCCTCTGCTCTTGGTTGATGCAGACTGCAGGAGAGCCTGGAGGAGATGGGCTCTGGTCACCAGAGTGAGAGATGGAGTTACTCTGCTTCAGGACAACAGCTGGGAGATGGAGGCAAACAGCTCTTGGATGCACACTGAGCAACAGAGAGAGGATGGTGGCATCCAGGAGCAGCCTTGGTCAGCTCAGGTCCACCAGTGTGCATCAAGGGGTCCCGCAGGCTGAGTTTGTATTGTACTCTTTCTCTGCAATGGGAAGTGCTTCAAGATAAGTCAAATACACATCTACAGTGAAGGAACATTCACTTTGAGAAGTTTTTCCCCTGCTTCAGTGTACCTAAAGCATCCCACCAATTCCAGCCATGGGTGGAAGCAGTACTTTTAGCTACCAAGTCCATTTCAGCAATAAATAGACAGTTTATCTGCAGGCTTTAATTATTCATCATCTTCAGTCCTTTCCACCTACATGCTCAAGTGCCTTTCAGCCACTTTTGGCTTTAAGCAAATCAGGCACAGGGATGTTCTTTTTTAAACATTTTTTGCTGCAATGAAGGATGCTGCCTTCCAGTCCATCCCTTGCTCACCAAATCCCACCTGGTGGGACACTCCTCAGGGTGACACAGCAAGGATACAAGCAATGGGCTGAACCCTGTGCAGAATGCAGCAACTCACAGCCAAACAAGCTTGCTTCAAAAAAATTACAGCCTAACCCAAATTTTCTGCATGGTTTGGCTGGAGGACAGAAAAAGTTTCAGAGAGAAGAAGTGAAAGAAGAAACAAGGATGCATGGTCTGGAAAAAAGCCAAAGTGCCTACACACCTCAGGACAGCAAAATAAGGTAACTGTGGTGAGTTGAAAGCATGTTAGAACCCCCAGAAACCACAACAATTTATTTAGACAAAAATTCTGCTGCTGATAGCCTTTTGCTGAGCAGGTCCTTACAACTATCCTGATCACTTGTTTTGGTCTGAAGTGTGGGTCTCACACCAGGTCTGTCCCAGTGCCATCTGCCTCTAGTGTTCAGGGCAAAGCACTCCCTGGTTTCAGTGTCTGGTGGGTTAGGTAAGGGCTAGCACACCTCAGGCTTCCACGGGTAGTTAGCAGCTTTGCTGCTGATTTGGGACTATCTGAACTTCACCTCCGAGTTTTGACGTTTTGCCTTTTCATTTGCTGCACTTTCCTTCTGGAAATGACCCCATATCTGTATCACTGCATCTTTACAATGAAGCCCAAGGGGGTTTATACTCTCTAGTAAGAGTTCTCCAGTAGGAGCTGACTCGGAATAGCTGCTTCTGCTGGCTGCATACAAGGCTCATGTAGGCAATACATTTTCCAGATTCTTTCCATCCTCCACTCCTTTTTGCTGGAGATGTGCTCCAACATGGGAACAGATTAAACTGAAGCAGAGGAAACATTGGAGCCAGGTTGGCTCAATAGTTTTATAGTAGAAATTACTTTCAAAACCAGCACAGAGCTCTGCACAGATTATAGCAGAGCTCTTCAGTTTGTGTGTCCTCAGCCTTGCTTTTAATAGCAGCATCCAGTAGATTCCGTAATTATCAAGAAGCAGAATTCCTACTTCCACCAAAAAATAAGATGATATTGTAGTATAGTATTGATCAATACATGATCCTAATTTAATCTTCTATTCCATGACAAGATGTGGTGAAAGCCAGTGCCTACCTAGGGGATCCCTAAGACAAGGGCACCCTGGAGACATGGCAGGACACAAGCTACAACATACCTACAAAATATCACCCGAAGCACAACTCTGAAGTCAAGACTTCCAGCTGCATATTTTCAGTGGCCATAAACAGGCCTTTCTACCCTCTTTCTCTGCCTGTTTGGTATTAGGTCCAATGGAGCTTCCCAGATTTGCACCAGTTCAGAACTGGGCAATCAAAGCTCTGTTAGGATTTATGCTAACCCAGTAACTTGCAGTACCAGAAGAGAATAAGTCCTGGTGCACCAAGCTCTGCAGAAGCATGAAATAAGAGGCAATATCTACCTAAAGGAGCTCATGGGCTCTGTAAATGAAAGCAAATGAGACAGCAGTGAAAGGAAGATGTCTGATTGAACATGGCACAGTGTTGCAGATCGGGTGTCTGAACACCACACACTGATTATGCTGCTACAGCACTGCTGAGGCTTGTATTTCCACCCGAATGTATTCAACCCTTCTGAGGTTAAGCCCACCCAATTTTAGAACACAAATATCTTCCAAAATCTCCATTTCGGAAGCCTTCATTCCTTGGGAAGCCAATGACAGAGTGATGACGTTGCTCTAAACTCACCTCCAGGCAAACCAGGCTTAGTCACTGATGCAAAAGTGTTGCCTTCCCTCCTGCCTCTCTTCTTCCTTTCCTGCCTGCTCCTGGTTTGACATTTTTCACTGTGACAGTCGTCAGCCAATGCATAATATAATCAAAAGGCTGCTTCTGGCTTCAAGCCGTTCCAGAAAGAAATTTTCCCAGAGCCCTACATTAAAATGCAACCTCTGTCCTGTACCTTCCCACTGTGTAACTTTGTGTTCCTTTCCTCCACTCCATGCTTTTGGGTTTAGGGGGTCTGGGTTGTTTGTAATTTTTTTTTTTTTTCCCTTCACACTATCACATTATCCCATGTTGCAATTGTAAAACCACATTATAAAAGCAGCCAATATTGAACTAATTTTATCACAGGGCTAGTAATAAAGTTTAACACCACCTGTAATATTGTTGTACACCAGAAATATTGCAACAGAACAGTAATATCCTGTTAAATTCATTTTCCATCTAACGCCACAAGATCTGTTGAAAGGTGTTAAGGGTGAAGGGCTTGTAGATTTTTTAACTATTTTTTTTTCTTTATTTTTGTGAAGCACCGTAAATGTTTAAATTTCATAAAAAAATACATCACAAGTTTGGCAATAATCGTTCTGGTGACTCATCTAATGCCTTCATTGTCTTAGAAGTAATAGATGGCCAGTAGCTACCCTGCAAAGCAATATACATCATTAGAACCAACTCACAGAAAGGAAAAGATGGTTTTAACATGGCCTCTATTATTTCAGTATCCTGTCCCCTCACAATGCTTTATATATTTATTATTTGTTACCCCAGGGAATTAGATGCAATTATCCTATTTTTTTTTCTTGGGCAGAGAAATGGGTAAAATGCTAAGCAGCTTGCCTCAGGTGACAGAAAAAGTTTTATGATACTTCATGGATCTGAATCAGCACCCCCAGTGCAGTGGGCAGGCTATCCACTCCTCCCATGGGAGGAGGACATGGATGGCTAAATGCTTTTTCTTGCAGTCATCCTTGCCAGAGAACACTGGCCATTTTCTACTGCCTCCAAGGGAGGTCCCATCCACCTATAGGAGCACACAGGATTAATTAAAAGCATTCTTTTAAACCAATTAACTTAAACTAGCAGAAACCCTTGTGTAGATACTCTCAGTGGATTTAAATCTATTTTTTTAAATTCAGTTTAACTTGAGGCTCTGCATTTGCCAGCTGTGTCCCCAGCATCAATCGTATCTTTTCAACTGCTTCTGGTTTTAAGCTCATTTTAATTAAGCTCATGCACTCTGTGTGGTCAAATCTCAAAGGGTCTGTAGAAAGACTGGCAGAGACACTGAGAAGAGGAGCACAACTTGGTTCAAGGCAATCTCAAGCACCACAGCACAGCTCTCAGCAGGTGCCAACTGTTTAAATTCAGCATTTGTGGACATCAGCCCTGTCCTGATCAACCTGTGGTCTTACAGAAGCTCCTCTAGACTTCAGTGGCTGTGTTCCTCTATAGACAGGAAAAGCAAAACAGAAAATGTGAGTGCTGGTGAGCAGCTTGCTACAGAAAATCAAGAGCAAAGGAGGAGACTCCATGTGTCCCGATGGTCAGTGCTGCCAGCTCCCTGCCTTCTCTGAAGGCATTCAGAACCCTCCTGGATATGTTCTTGTGTGACCTGCACTAGGTGATCCTGCTCTGGCAGGGGGGTTGGTCTCAGTGATCCTTTGAGGCTCCTTCCAACCCCTAACATTCTGTGATGTTGTGATTCTCCCAGAGCAGGGCCATGAGTGACCTGGGGACACTGCTCAGGGCTGAGGTTTTTGAGATGATACAGGATGGAAATCACAATACTGAAGTATTTCTGGAATGGACTCAGCCCAAAAAGCACAATGTCCATGGGAACTGCCTGTGCTTCCAAATGATCAAAAACCACTGAGAGATGGAAAACTGTAGATTTCATTGACCATTCTTTGATCTAAATACATACACTACGCATTAGACAAGACACCTCAGGAAATAGTTTCAAACATATTCTGACCTCATTAAGAACAAATAGGAGGATATAGTGCCACTTACCTGTAAATCCTTCCTCTTTTTAAAAGATCATGCAGTGTTTTTTTATTTGTAAATGCATGTGCCAAGCAGACAGTAGACCAAATTATGGAAGACTCCACTTTTTCCTGAGCTCCAACCCACTTTTTTCCACCTCTCTGTAACTGGTGCAAAGATGTTATTGCTCCCAGAGGTTTTCATTTGTGGATCTTAACCCCACTTCCAAGCTAAAGCTACCCTTTGATTTACGAGTCTTTTTTTAAATCCCAGAATTGAGGTGGTCATGCAACACTGACTGCCTGTCTCCCCCTGCTGCAGATCATTCTGCAACTAAGATCCCATTTCTGAGGGTAGGAACCAAAGCCCATGGAAACCTGGTGGATAGACACTAAGTACAGCCATACCTTTGCATGCAGCCACTCTTGTTAATACAAAACAGCAGTAGTAACACAACTTTCAGATAGGGTCTTTCCTCAGTTAAAAAGCACTGTCTCAAGACTATATCCTCAAAATGTCTTTAAAAATCTCTTCTACAATCTCGGGCCCTTTACACTCCGATTACAATTAAATTGAGGTTTGGATGTGTTCAAGGAGTAGCCTGCAGGACAGCAGTGTGTGTATATAAACATTAAAGCCATGATCCATGGCCAACCTGCTCTGTTGCTCAAAAAAACCTTTGCCTTTCTAGCAGAAATTGTAGCTTTCACAGGAGCTTCTTTTTAAGTCAAACATTGAGTCTGAAAAGGAAAAAGAAATCACTTGACATCCATTGTGAAACCCTTTGCATTGTTAATTCATTCCCCCAGAAACCAGGAAACTTGTCATGGAGAGATATAAAAGGGGAGAAGAAAGGCCCTTAAAAGGACCTGTAAAAAGCTGGAAGAAAGAGTAGAAGCAGCAAACAAAGACACTACAAGAAAAATAAGATATCAAGAAGATTTTCAGAGATCAGATGCCAATATATAAGTGGAAGGATTTCTCCCTAACTTTTCTCCAACAGCAGCTCAGGAATATGAGTAAGACACTGAAATAGGCAAAGAAATATAAACCCCACAGAAGCTTTATTGCTAGTGGAGAGCAAGAAGGCAGCAGTATAGCTGAGCTGGTGAAAGTTTGTTGGAGGCTTTTGGGAAGGAGGTGGAGGACTAACTGACTTCAGCAAAATGTGACAGGAGTCAGGATGTAATGGAAAGACTCCCCAGTGATGGGATTTCCTGCCACCTTGCATCTTAAAGATCTTTGTAATGCAGTGACAATTAGACATGAAAGGGACCTTCCTGAACTACTGCAGGTTTATGTGCATTCTGTGAAGGTGGAAGAAACATCATAAAGGGAACAAGGTTGGAAAGAATTAAGTCCACTTAAAGCATCATCATACATACCATTGTCTGCTGATAATAAAAAACCCGATTATTTTCTTTCCTCTTTCTCTGAATTTACTTTTTTACCAGTATAATTCCCAACTTAACTTGTGTT
Source organism: Florisuga fusca (assembly GCA_038090715.1). Classification (NCBI taxonomy): domain Eukaryota; kingdom Metazoa; phylum Chordata; class Aves; order Apodiformes; family Trochilidae; genus Florisuga; species Florisuga fusca. The sequence goes on from JAAWXA010000002.1 coordinate 2,657,556, forward strand.
AAACTACCCTCAATTTGCATCCATTTAAGTAAGACCTTTTGCATTATTCCCTACAGTGGAGCAGAGGTAATTTACCCCTGCTGAGAATTTTATCATATCCATAAAGACAAAGTCAGTCCAGCTTGAAAAATTGTTATGTGTTATCCTAATGTGCAGCCCAGGGGACATTTAAGAAAGGAATATGAGGATGCAAAGCCAAGGCACAGATTTTAAGGCTAGAAGACATAAAATCAGTCCAATTTATCTACTAAACAGATTAGATTTCCTGAAGTGCTCCAGGGATTACTCAGGACATCTGTAGTGGAGCTGGAAAGTAAACCCAAATAAGCATGTCCTACTGCAGGACCTGACCTGCAGAGCCACAGTCCAATTCTCTTTGGTGGAAGCAAGCCTGGGATTTTCTTTACATCTCATTGAAAGACCATTTTCCTCTCCTGTATCTCACATGACTGTAGACAGGGACCATGCCCTCAAGCAGGCAGCAGAACAAATGACAGAGTGGAAATTGCTTGAAAAACTTGTGCAGGTGGATAATGAAAAATGCAGCCGAAACCAGTTCTCTGTGAGAAGATACTGAGAGCAATTTTTCCTTAAAACAGAATCATCACGTCTGTTGGCATAGCCTTTTTCTTCCTCTGTCTTTCCTGAACCCTAATTTTCAATGCAAGAAGATGATGCAAAAGCATTATCTGGGTGGTTAAATTCAAGTTATGTTCTTCTGAATGATTTATTTGCGAGGTTTCACATTCTTCTTCCACATAAGTAAATTCTTAAAAAAAAAATTTAAAAAAATTACTTCTCTTTAGTTATTAGAAGGAAGTTTCTAAGTTGTCTTGATAGTATGTTCTCTTCTTACTCCTCCAGCTACAAACCTATGTGCTTCCCCTTCACTGATTCCAAATAATTTTTCCATTTGATGTCTTGCTTTCCTCCAACCATAACTTTGTGTGGCTGGTGCCATAGTCTGAGTGGGTCATTGGTTCTGTTTAAAATGGCTTAAGTGGCTTTTAAAATTCACAGTCACCGTCGACTTTGGCAGGTGGTGCACACAAACAGAACAGCCTTTAAAAAAAGCAGAAGAGTGAACTGCTACTAATACAACAGAAAACTCCTAATTCATTCTAGGGTCCTGCCATTCTCACTGGCTCCAGCCACCACCATGGAGCTGATGTACCTGGACCCCAACAGACTCTATGTCAAGGTCCAAGTTATAGATTCTAGGAGAATCTAGAACTTAATTTATTGCACATGCTTACCAAACATTCTTTGTGGACATCTATAATGATTCTTTTTTTATCTGGTAACAACAAAGGAGAAAGACAGAGTGATGTGAAGAGAGGCAACAGCTGTCAGAAGAGAGGTAACACATCTTGCTCACATACTCCCTTCCAATACCTTGGAGCAGTGTTTTTATTTTAAAAGTATTCTGTCACCTCTGACAGATGGATTAAGGCTTAAAAGCATCAGTATTTTGGGGAGGTGGTACCTTCTGGCAAGGTAGATAAAGATTTGTCATGCAAGAGGTTGTATATTTCCTATTAAGTCCTTTTTCTGGAAAGCAGTAACCATTTATTTTAAACTTCATCTACTGGTAGGGGTTTGGTGTTTCTTAATATTTTCTTTGTTGTTGCTGGGGTGGTTTTTTTGCTGTTTTGACTTGTTTTGATTTCTTCAGTGGACACCTCATCTATCAGCAGTGGAGAGGAGTGAGACTGCTTTTCCTTGGCTGTTCTGTAAGGTGAACACTAAAAAAACTGCCATTGCTCTTGCTCAATCTAGGTTACCAGACAGTTGTTGCAAAAAAAGGAACAATATATTCCCAGAAGCAGATTTAAATAGTTCTGATAAATTTTCTCCTCTCACCAGAAAGACTGAATCAGCTGTGTTGTTCGTACTCCGGGTTGTACTCCTCGGAGTCCCTTCTGCTTATTTGGCATTTCAACTGGGATGCATCCCACCTGATAGCAGGCAGAGACACTGAAGTCAGGGACTGTCATTATCTGGGTGCCAGTTGGAGTCACAGAGAAGAGAGAGACACCTCAGGAGAGGGTTTCACATCTGAGGAGGGTGAATCATGCTCTCAAGATGCCAGTATTTCTCCGTTTCTTAAGATGCTGCTGGCACAAACAGCAGTAAGTCAGTACAATGAGGCTTCTAATTTAGGAGCCTTGGTGAAGTGCCTGCAGTTTGATGGGAGAATCTAGACTGTGGAGAAGCTCCTTCTCATCCTGTCTGCAGCTTGATGGGGAGAAAGGTACCAAAGATATTCACCCCTTGGCTGTACAGGACTCTTGTGAAGGGAGGCAAGAGCAGCATAACGAAGAAGAGGAATAAAGAGAAGAGAAATGTGAAGGTTTCCAAGGGGAAGTGATGAAATCTATTCTGCTATTGCCTTCTGGCTTTGTGAGCTGAGTTGCACAGCTTCTTGTCTATGCCACCTCCACAGCCAGAAGGCTGCTCAAATACAGGATTTGATTCTGGCCCAGAGCTCAGGCAGGAGCATAGCTGAGACTTTGCAGAGTTTCCATCTGCTCCCCAACAAGTCCTCCCCAATAACTGGTGCAGATGAACAGCTGCTGTCTTGGGAAGGACAGGGTTGGGGTGGCCAGTGACTTCAGCTCAAAGACTCAGGGTGACTCAGTGAATATATTCACTGGAAGGATAGAAAAATATCAGTAACCTCAGCTCATTTCCAGAGAAGACCTTTCCCTTCTGGAGTCTCTATGATGTTCAATATTTTTGCATTCCCAGGTACTAACTGCAAAGAATTAAAAGAACCAGAGAATTTCCAGGGTCAAAAGAGTGGTAGGAGATGAAAAAACAGAGCTAAGTCAGGACATGCAGCACTGAGCAGGACTGAGCAGATGAGGAACTTCTCACTTGAAGACCCTACCTCCAGGATGTCCTGGCAGCAGACTTTACACTGGTCTTCCTCTTCCAGTTTTGAGAGGCTAATGAGGCAATGTGGTCCCCCAGATACTTCCACCCTGTCCCCAGCACCAGGCCCATCTTTACAAGACACTGAAGACCCAGAAGCTCTGCACCATTCTCAGCTGAAGGACTGAGTAAAGAGTCCTTCCCAGAGGCTGCTTTTGGGTTGCTGTTCTCTGTGGCCCTCTCTAGGGTAGCGTCAGCTCTGCCACTTCCCCAGAGGTGGCCCAGCACTGTCTCCAAAGTGCCTCTTACTGTGCTGAGCTCCACAGGACGACTGGGGGTTTTAGCACCCATGAGATACTTGTCAGAAGCCCTCTCCTAATGGTGATCACATTTCCCAGCTCAACCACTCCAGGCTGTTGCTACACAGGCATTGCTGCTGCAGTTCTCCTGTCTCTTCATTGCTTAAGGGGCACAGTGGCTTCCCAGTACCCTGCCTCTCACCATCCTGAACTCAGAAGTACATTTTGTCAGATCCAGAATGCCATTATCTGCATTTGAAATGCAGTTAGAGACGGTCAACTCACCCTTCTTAAGAATAAATTATTTTCTATGGGGGTGGTGTGACACTGGCACAGGTTGCCCAGAAAAGTCATGGGTGCCCCATCTCTGGCCAGGCTAGATGGAGCTTAGAGCAGCCTGATCTAGTGGAAGGTGTCCCTTCCCATGCAAGGGGGTTGGTACTAGATGATCCTTAACGTCCCTTCTATACTAAACCATTCTGTGATTCTGTGAGGCTGTGATCCCTTCTCACTGATACAGTCCTGGTCCTGTATCACTGATACCTCTCTGGTCCTTCTGAGCATCAGAATAGCCCAGTCTGAGTCTCTGAGATCCATGAAGCACCTGATTGTAGTCTGAACACAGCCACAATAGTTGCCTTCTCTACTCAAGGGAGAGGCATTTCCAGAGACCACTCAGCCCACTGAAGATAAAAATCACAGGAGGCTCCTCATGTTCTTCGTAACAATACTCCAGAGTAATTACACTATGGTGGGACACAAACAGGATGTGCTCATGCCCTGGTGACATTACTCCATGTTTTGTTACACACCAGGGCATGTAGTTAGTAGTGAGCCAAAGCCCTGGTTTCCCATCTCCCTTTACCCATCACTTGGAAATCAGAAAGGCCCCAAAGTCATAGCTTGGAAACAAAGCACGTGTTAAGTAAGCAGGAACTGGAACTCCTGGAGTAACTCTACTCCAAGGTCCCTGAGAGCCTCATTTTACGTTTCAAACCTGTGGGTGACTGTAACCATCAATGTTGCTCAGCTGCAAGCAACTCAGGGAAACAATAATTTACAGTGAGACCGTGCACCACCTACTCCCACTGATGGGCCTCCCCATGAGTAAGTCCAGTGTAGCCAAGGAGCTACGTCTGGGAATAGCATTGGATCTCCAGAGAATGAGGTTCACAACCTGGCCATGAGAATGTTTTAAAGCCTCTGAAAGGTCCTCTGCAAATCAGTTAATCATTTCTCTGCTCACAGGCATGCACATTCCAAGTTTTGCCCTGCACCTAATTGGCTTTCTAGTTAATGAATTAAAAGTAATGTGGTCACCACACTGTGTCATGTCCATGTACACGTGTGTGTAATAGCAAAGCAATATAGACAGCTTTAGTACCTTTGTGGCTGCTGTTTTTCACCCAAGTGATATTACCCTTTTGGTATATTAACTTCTACAAGGTCATTGAGGATATTCTATTTTACCTGGATTGATAGCACGGTGCAAAGAAGTGTGACTGACCCATACAATCCTGTCTCAACCTATTTCTCTCCAGACCTCTAAGGGCTGGAAGCTCTCATTTAAAAAAAAAAAAAAAAAGACAAAAGAAACACAACAAATAAAACCTAACAAAATAAAACAACAACAAAAAACCCTAAAAAACCCACAAAAAAGCAAAAAAAAACCAAAACAAAAAACTCCAAACACCAGAAACACCAGGGCAATCCAAAACGCCAGAAGACTTAAAGCTCAAGTACCCATCCTGTCTGCTGATAACTTGCAAAAGTTTTTACTGCAAGTTTTGGAATGTGACAGTAAAATTCTGCAACACGCACATGGTGTGGGAGGAATAGAAATTACATTCAGACTTTGAGCCTGGAAATTTGTGCCTGAACAGGGAAAAGCAAGGGATGTGTTTAATCAACAGGCTCAAGCATTCCCTTCTTGTAAGACAGAAAAAGACAGCACTTAAACTTGATAAGTCCTTAGAAATAACAAGTAAGAACATAGACTGAATGTCAGCAATGCTCACTGGGGAGAAGGAACACAAAATGGAGTTAAGATTTAACATGTCTTTTACATACAGGCATGCACCATGATTGCAGAGCAGTTTGTTTAGATGTTTCCCTATCTCTCCTCCTGGCTGGACTACCAACGCCCTATCTCTGGGCCCTGCAGGGCACCCTTGGATACACCATGTGCACCAGGGAGGATGGGAGCTTCAGCCAAGAGGAGGGTGCTCCAGCAGGAACAGTGACGTGCTCCTCAGACTCAGTACCACAGCAACATTGCAGTGGGTAAGAGGAAGGAAAGTGAAGCAGTGGAAGGGGGAAATATTTGTTAAAAATCCTTCAGCAAAGCTAGGAACTGCAGTCAGGTGTCTGACCAGCAGCCCTGTGCCCTCAGAGGCAGTCAAGCAAGGTTGGTCTTGTGTCCTGCCAGGATACTACAACAAGAGCCACAGTGACAGCCCCAGCTGGATTTTCTTTTAAATATAAACAAAAGGGACAGAATAATGAGGAACTAGAAATGTCTTTTCTTCCTCCAACTGGACATCAGAGCAGGGCTGAACTCCTGCCCAAAGGCAAAGCCCTCTTCACCAGACACCAACATTCACCTTCAGTGCTTGGGCTCTCCCTTAGCCTTGGGGTCCAGGACCCAGATTTTTTGGCTGGTTCCCAGGCAAATCCCCCCAGATCATCAAGGTTTTCTTTAAAAAGCAGAGACACCAGCCCTGCCAGGGCTCCCAGGCAGTGCTGAACACTTTCCCAAGCTGTTACCTGCTGATGTCAATGCTGTCACCCTTGGGTGTGGAGGAATGAAGCTTTCTCATGGACCAGGCCCTCTGGGCAAAGGTCTCAGCCCAATTTCATAACAGGCTTTGCCAAGTGGGAATCAGCTCTGGGTAAATCAGAAAACTGAGACTGGCATATCCATTAGTGTCAGTCTTCATCTGCAGATTTCTTCAGAGAGATCCTGGAAATATTCATGCCCCACCCACATCAGATAAAGCTCTTATATCACCTTCCCTGTCAGCACCTGTTCCCTGCACTGGGATGGCAAAACTTGGAGGATTCCTGCAGCCTGAGCCCCCAGCAGCTGCTCCAGGCACAGCAGTGAAAAGAAGAATACAAATATAAGGCAGTGGCCTGCAGCTAGTAGGTCTTTTCCTTTGCCACTAGAAATAGTGTCATTCAAACTATCCATAGGGAAAGTGTTCCCAGCACAGGCAGTGCTGGTAGACTTGGAGTTGAAAGGCCACAGGAATGAGTCTGAACAAGCACACAGCCCCACTGAGATAGCCCCAGAAACTCACCCCATGCTTCCCACATCAAACACTCACACCTTGTGATTGAGCTTGAGTTCTTCTTCTCAAAAGGCACCCAAATCTTGATTAATGTGGTTAATTAACTTCATTGCAAAAGAGACTGCTATCCTCTTTGACTGATTTTATACTAACTGTTAATTTTGGGCTAAGAGTGGTTACTGAACTGCCAACTTGCACAAAGAGGGGCTTCCCAGGAAGGATGCCTTTCAACTAGGATACAGCATTTTATCAAAGCAAAGAAGAATTTCCTCTCGCTTTCTCAATAGGGAAAAATGAGGTTCTGACTACAGCAGTGTTGCTCACTGAAGTGACAGGGTAAGGTTAAGTGTGTATGATTGCAGACTGCAAGATGGTAAAATATATGCAAACCCCTTTCGAATGCAGAATATATATTACTGTCTTTTCATCTGGGGAAAAAAAAATATCTTTTTTGCCATACAAAAGACAGAAATGCTCACTTTGTGCACCATGTACTGATCTCGTACTCCTTTGAAATTACTTCATCGGGGCTCTTGCAGCTTTGGGCCAGCTCTGGCAGAACCTCAAACTCAAACCTTAGTTTATTAAACTGTGCTTTATTTTATTGTTTCGAATCCCTGAAATCTTGTGAAACAGTCACATAAGCACCTTGCATCTTCAGTTCAGTGTGACTGTGCCTACCCTTCTAGTCCTGGGCAAAGACAGAAGGTTAATTAAACCCATGTTTGATTTATAAATGTTATCCCTTCTGTGGAGCAGAGTGCAACTCCAGCTAAAAGGCAATACTGTGTTTATTTTACTTCTCCACTGGCTGTTCCCTACATGCAGGATTTTATGGATACAAATCATTTTTTAGCGTAGGGAGAGGTTGTGGTGAAAACTGAGCCCAACTTTTGAGCGAGCCATGAAAAAGAGTAACCTGAATCATGCAATGATTTCTAGGAAGCTGAACCAATTAATTCTTCCACGGGTAAAACATAAGCCAAAAAAAAACCTTCAGTGTCCCATGATAACAGCAAAATTCAAAAGTATGGTATTAAAGAAGGAAGAATTCCTCACTAGTATTTGAAAACAATGTTTTGAGTTAGGCCAGTGGAAATCTGGACTAGTTCCATTTGGATCATTGAATTTGCTCTGGATTTACCCCAGAGAACATGAGGACAGAAGACAATCCTCCCAGTTTTCATTTCTTGCCTTTTCTTTGTGAAGAAGAATCAGGGCCAGTCTCCAAGAAGCCAATATCAGTACAGCTCCAATGCATGACTGCTTCATAACCACTGCTATCTGTGTATGCACAAATATTTGTGCTACCCACTGTCTTCTGCTTTGGAGAGGGCTCCTTTCTAGGATCAAACCCTCCTCCAGATCAGCTCCTGTAATGTTACCAGTTGTTTCACAAAACTTGGATGTAATCCTGAACAATTGCAAGTATTTGTGATAGGGGAAAAAAAAATAAGCCAAAGAAACATACACCTATGTTGTTGTGGAAAACTTCAATTAAGACAGCAAAACTTTCATGGAAAACTGTCACTCACTCATGGAAAAATGTAGCCATATTTCTGAATGAGGATTTTATCCCTTCAAAGATACCTATCTTGTTTTTTAAAAAGACATTAAAACAGATCCGGTTTTATCATGCTGCACTGCAAATGTAATCACCTCCTGTTTCATCTCCTGTTAGTAACTCTAGTACCTTTAGCCACTCATTAAGCTGTCACAGTAAATGCTGTTTGCATGTCCTATGCCTGGCACAGGGAATGGAAGCAGCCTGGAAGGTTTCTGGGTCAGGAACCATTCCTTCCATACTGCACCAGCAGAAACTCAGTCTCTGAGCCAGGTACTCAGGGTTGGGCTAACACAAAGATGTGGGACAATGTTTTGCCATGGTGCTGGTGACATCTCCTGAGAGTTCCAGTAAGTTATAGAAAGATCACAGAAATGTCAAGCAGAGGGATGTATCCCAAAGGCAACTAGAATTTGTTATTTGGTTTAATAATAGAAAGGTTGTGAAGCTTCTTTCTATTATCTTGGATATAGCTTAATTTTCTTCCTACTTACAATGCCCTCTCTCCATTTATGCTCCTATTCAACAGAGCACTTGCAAGCTTAAATTTAAATACAAGCATAAGCCTCATCGACGTATTTCCTCTAGCTGCTAAGAGAAGCCCTGAGGCTGCTTAAAAATCCAGGCTGTGCTAGCAATGGATTTGCAGGTGTCAGCTCAGACACTGCCAGAGAACATTTTGTAAGGGGTGCAATGTAGGCATCGTTGTTGGCTTCAGTTGGACTGAAGTGCTTCAGGACTGGTAGTATCAGGATCCTGAGCAAAAAACTGAGAGGAAGCCAGGCAAGTAAACTCAGACCTGGCTGACACACTTTGCATCCATAAAGGGAACGTTAGTTCCTCAGGTTTCTAAGCTTGGTTAGATCTGTGCTACAGAGTCAACTCAGCTGCTGCTCAAAATTCAGCCGAATGTTTGTTCTACATTCCTGCAGGTAATATCCCTGTAGCAGTGGTTTATGCTGCTGTAAGAAAAGTATTTTAAACACTTTAATGGCCTGCTTTATATCCATCCTCTCCTTCAGTGGGTGAAAATAATTGCCAGTGCAATTTGTACCCCGAGTTATTTGCAGTTATGGTGCATGTCACTGACGTGTCTAACAAGCTGATAAGATCCGTGGGTGCAATCAGATGCTGTAATTAGAAGTTTAAATGACACGAACTGCACCCACACAGAACTCCAAGTGCAAAATGGTATCCGTAACATCTCGGAAGCAACAAAGAGAGGAAGGACTCAGAAATTTGCCCCGGCAAATGCTAATTTGCACGGCAATAAGTTTGAGCCTATTTGGCAAAGACACTTTCATTACACAAAATTTAAGCCAACCGATTCCAAACAACCTGAGAATGTTCACTTTGTTTTAGACATTGCATCTTGAAAAATTATACTAGTCTATTCAGGTGGGCAATGAACTTTTCCCTTTGGTTAAATAACAGGTAATTCACGTCGCTGTTACTGCCTTTGCTGTGGCGAGGGTCTCCACTTGCCAGGACAGATTTCCATAATGATTTCTCAAGGCTGCAACATCCTGTAAATGCACTTTGTATCTCATGGTAAGCAAATGGTGTGCAACAAATAGGAAGGTTCTTGTTCTGGAGTTTCTCTTGATGTTATTATCATATACTATAGGATTATGTATTCCAGCCCCATGCAAAGCAGAAATTCTAATCTGACACTTCTTCATAGATATTATACAAAGTTTTTGGAACCTTAGAGGATCGTTCAGGGGTTTTACTAGGAATATTCTGATACTTTTTGAGGTAAAATCAGAATAATTGGTGGTTTTCTTACTTCTCTCCTGTTTTAGCCTCAAGGTTCTTTTTAACTATCCCTGTGCACTGCAGTGTCTGCAATACGACTGGAAAAATTTCCTCAGGCTGTTTGTTATTTTCTCCTCTCTTCTGGCCAAGGAAGACTGAGAGATAAACTGAACCAAGTAAGACTGAACAAACCAAAGAAAAGCCCAGCAGAGGAGAGTGTAGAAGGATTAAACAAAAATACTGACAGTTCACATCCTTTCATCCTTGCTCCAGAATTGCACTGCCTTTTCCCTTGCTGGCAGACCACAGCAGACCAGCACAGTATGGGATGTTTGCTCTGCCTTGGGCTGACCCACCTCCCCAGCCTTGGAAGTTGCATTTGGCCTGCTGGGGACAGGAAAGCAGGTTTCAGACAAGGAGCATCATCTTGGCTCTTGAGGACAGCCAAAATGCAGCAGTTTTTCTGGAGCCACGTTGCCCTTTAGCCAACCTGCACCTACTTCTGCAGCTGGACTATTCCTGCACACAAGTGTCCAAAGAGTTTCAAAGGTTCAGGAGATGCTTCTCCTGGGTTCAGGAAGTTCTCTTTTCATCAGACCCCATCAAGCATCAGCTGTCTCAACTCAGGAGCCAGTACTCAGCTTCATTTTGAAGCATCACAGACCACAACAGCTTCCTGATCTGTCTCACTCAGGTTCCCACCTCCAATTTCTTCTTCAAATGCTTCACAGCTGAACCTAAAAGAAACAATCCAAAATCCCAGCTACCCCAGAAGCAGCCCCCAGAGACCATAACTTGCTAATGGCAAACAGCTGCAGTCATTAATGTTATCTCAGGGGATCTGGGCTTCAACAGTGAAGGTCCCAAGTTCAGATCCTGCTGACAGACTGTAAGATTAATACTAATAATCTTGCCTAGCAAAATACAGCAGGGATCACCTTCTCTGAGGCCCCAGGTGCCTGGGAGAACAGGCAGCCAGTGATATCTGAGGCACCACATTGTCCTCTTGGCTGAATAAACAGAACGATGCCCTGGTGGCTTTAAAACTTTTTTTTTCTCTCTCTCTCCTAGTTTTTCTTCCTTTCTCTGATAGACTTTTCTTCCATGGCTGTCCACAGACTGACAGTTTCACACCATTTGAATCCAAGTCTGCTCTTCATGAGGAATATAGGGTTTCCATATGCCCTGAGTGCTTCAATTGCCATTTCTTGATCCTGAACCTGTGGAGATGTTGGCTGTACCATCCCAGCCATCCCACTCAGCCCCCATACCCACTGGCTGATGGAGCAAAGGGATCTGAATGGGGATTAGAAAAATGGCAGGTTCCTGGATCAGCACAGGATCAGGGCATGATGAGCAGCAACTGGCTGGAGCCTTCAACTTCCAACATGCAAAGTAAGGCAAAGTCCAGGCTGCTGATGGATAATTCAAAAGTGGGATGAGGTGATCTCACTAAAGCAAAACTGGTGAGATGAAAACCATTAGATAACATCAGCTGACTTTGTGAAATGAGCTGGAGAGAGCTCTTGGCCCAGCTTTTCATGGACATCTGGCTACACGTTGCTGCCTTGATAATGCTGATCTTCACCTCCATCCTATGGGACACAGGAGAGGGCAGAGGAGACATTATCCATATATAAGGTTTGGCTGTGGTAATAAGGAGGCCATTGCAGCCACGAATAATCTGTTTTCCACAGTTTCCACAGCCCGTGTGGTGTGAAAAGCTGGACAAGGATTTGTAAATGAATTGAGCCCAAGAGTAATTACACGTTCCTGCAGATTACTTGGTGCTGTAATTGCACTTAGTATTTACCATGTGACCTAAGCCAGAAATAATCATGTATTTACTTTATATTTATATTGTAACGTGCCATGTACTGTAATTATACTGCCACTCCATGGTACTTAACACATCATCGAATGTTCCACAATTATCATGTTAGTAAATAGCACTTATGGAGATTTGTGGCCTGTAATTTCAAACATTACCTGCTAAAGATTTAGTGTAGCAATGTCAAAAAACCCCATTTCTTGACAATGTAAATTCATATTTAAAAAATGGCAAGTCCTAGAACAAATAGAAATCAGTTGTTAAATACTCAAAATTTGAAAATACAATGGAAAAGTTAGATTTGGAATGAAGGACTTTTCCAAGAAAGTAATAATCAATTCCATAAAGAATCCTCTCAGTTCTTCTACTCAAGGTTGCAGAAGATTAAAAGTGAAAACTTTCAAACTCAGGTGATTAAATGAAGGTGCAAAATCCACCCTCAGCGTCTTAAAGAAAAATGTTTTGGAAGAAATTAATATCCACTCAACCTCTCATTTAATTCTGACTAAACCTCTCAATGGTTAAGACTAAATATTGGATATTCTGAATGGACTTATGCTTAGACATGCATTTGCTCATATACTTTTCCCCTTGATTTCAACATAGTTATTTATGTGAGTAAAAGCCAAGCATGTGCTTTTATGTGCTTTGCTATTCTAAAGCCAAGGTTTAAGTCTGGAAGCCTTAAAAAGTTGGTCAAATTAAACCTGCTTAAAGAGGAAAGCTTGAGAAGGTTCTCATATTTTCTTGATTCCTCCTTCAATGGGATTTTTCCACATTAGAACACAGATGGGTGCCTAGATATCACTTAATTCTCACAAAAAAAAAATCAGTCACAACCCAAGATTTCCAGTTCAGGCCAATCCCCATATTAAATACATCACAAAACTTTTGAAGAAGACACCCCAGGCTTCCCTTCCTTGCTGATGTTTTCTTTCTTGGTATCACTGCAAGAGAATAGCATCTCACGTGGAGCTCCAAACATGGAATTAGGAATACCTTCTCTTGCTTCTCCAAATCAAGAGCACAGACAATCCATTACATTCCAACTAAAGAATGAAATCCTGGTTGCACATATGGCTAGAAATTCTGCTGTTGAGCTCTCCAGGTTACTCCCCCAAAACCTCATCTCTTACTTCAGCCTCGGTCTGCCCAATATATACAAATGAGCTTAACTTTAAACACTGATAGTACCATTTACCTCATTAACTGGAGCTGCATGAATAATTCATAATGCATAATTTACCCAATGAATCTCACTTCTTTTTTGTGTTTGTGAATTGTCTGCAAATAGATTCTTGATTGGACTCTTCATCTAAAATTATTTGCAGGTTTCTTTGGTGAATCACAATCAGTCTGCAGATCCTTTGAGCAGAACACCGCGAGCAGGCACAGCCTGCAGCTCCCGCTGTGTGGGTTTGCTGTAGGAACATCAAGGTAACACTCCTGTTCCTTCTCTGGAAAGCCTTGTGTGACCAGCCAACAGCAGGATGAATTTCAAACTGAGTATCTGAGCGGAAAACTTGGAAATTCACACCCTTGCTGAGTGCTGTTGTCAAATTCAGCCTCTCCCTTCGGTGAATGGTCAAACAAGTGCTGCAGAAAAGTAAATATCAAAGCTGCTTCTGTGCCTGTCATGCATCTGAGGGCTTGGGGAAACTGGAGGGTGACAAATTTCAGCCTAACAGCTGATCCATGGTGGCTGTCCCTCTGCACCATCTCAGGCTGAGGCAGCCTGGATTAATCAGGCCTCTTCTCAGAGGAGGTTCAACTAGCAGATTACCTGCTTCTTGCTGGGGGCTGAGTTCTCACGTGGACACAGACTGCTGATCACAGGGGGTCTTGTTCATATCTGAGGCTGGAAGGGGTTTTTTAACCCAACTTGCTCTAGAGGAAGAAGATCTCACCCTGGCAAAGTATCTTCTGCAGGGGCAGTGCCATTACTTGTTAAGTGCTCAGATCCACTGTGGGCAGTAAAGTTGGTGGGATAGTTGGCTGCATGTGTTAAAGCTGTTGCAGCAGTAGGCAGTAGGTCTAGAAAAAGTCTTGTTGAGTTTTCACCACAGCTATTACAGTGGCCTTTGTGAGCAGAGACACACAGCCAGCCTGGTTTTGACCACCACAGCTTTCACTATCACTTTCACTGTACTTGAGAGACCTGAATTTGGTGTGAGAAGTAGCAGAGATTTCCTGTTCTGCTCTCCCTACTCAGTTCAGCAGACCTCCCCATGAAAACCCTTCAAACCTGTTGACCTTATTGCAATTTAAGCATTTTCTTGCCATAAACCATGTGCTTATGTGCTCTGCCGAGTGGATTTTTTTTTGCTATATTAGGATCTGGTTCTAAAATGGAAGATTTTGTCCGATTCATATTAAACTAACATAATAATCTTAAAAAAAAAAAAGAGAAGAATGCAAACCTCAAACTGATGCACTGTAGCCCAGAGCCACATTCAATATGTAAAGATTACCACATTTTGAAAAAAAACTCTGCTATCATTAATCAGTCCCCAGAGTGGTCAGATGCAGAGTGGACTTTCAAGTACATCATTCTGAAATGAAAGAGGAGGCAATGAATATGCAGAAGAGGATGGGAGCTGCCAGGCGTGTGTAGATGAAATGGTGTGACCAGTTGCCCCTTTGACCTGTGTATCAGATTTTGAAGGGAAAGGGCAGTTTTAACTGCTGTCTCAGAATACAAAGCAACCGTGTCTACCACCACTTCACACAGTGCTGAAGAAAAACACAAAGAAAAAGATAAGTCAAAGAAAATGTTGTAATGAGTAGCAGGCTACGTGTTGCTCCAAAAGAGACCATGGAGGAATTTTACACTTTTCTGTGATTATCATCAACCAAAATAATGGATTCAGCATCCCACCTTTGCCACGTCTGTCAGTTTTGGCACAACAGTTTGACATAAAAAGTGCAAATGGGAAAAAATGTCAGTAAGCAACTTCTATAATGTCAAGGAAGGTCAGCACCAGTGGTGAGGTGAAATATTCTTTCCCCTACCTGAGGAAACATTTGGTCTTGGCAGGTGCATCATTAGCTGCATTGCACAAGGCTGTAGGAGAAGACAGTTATAGGAGTAGCATGGGAATTTATTCCTAGCCTTGATCTGCATTTTTTTCCTGGCCTTGATCCTGATTTTTTAAGAAAATTCTCTTGGAGCTAGACTTAATACCTGCATTGAGCTTCTCAAAAGAAAAGGTCTTCCAATGTGCTCTGGTCCCAGCTGGGACACACATTTAAAAGACAAGGGACATGGGTGACTCCTGTAGCAGGAAGTCATCTTGGCTATCAGCTCCAGCTTCTGAAGGGATGTCTGATGACTTAGGCTCTGTGATCCAGTTAGTCACCAGTATGGTCACCAGTTAGATCCCCAGGGTCTGTGGTACCAGCAGGATGCACCTTGCCCTCGAGGCAAGGAGCTGAACACACATCCTGCAGGGGATTTAATGCAGGGAGAAACAGATTAACCCATTTCCTGCAAATCCACGAATGTCATAGAAGCCTATAATTATTTCAGTTGCAAGGGACCTTAAAGATCATCTAGTTACAACCCCTCTACCATGGGCAAAGACACCTCCCACTAGACCAGGTTTCTCAAATCCCCATATATAGATATCTTAAATGTAATCTCATTCACCCCACGAGTAATATGAGCAAACTTCATGATTCCTTTTCGTTTTCTGAGCCTGCCTGAAAATGTCAGCACGGAATGAGTCCTGAGCCCAGGGCCTGCAGGATGCAGGAACAGCCCCAACACCCACAGAAATTCCCCCAGCCAGTACCTGCTGCAGCCACAGCTTCACTGGGCCAGCCACCAGAGAGGACAAGTGTCACAGGGGGGCCATATGTCCCACGGGCAAGTTTGGATAATTCTGAGCCACTTGCTCTCACCCATATAAATTCTTTCCCGCAGCACAACCATCTGATGTAATGAACATTTTACACGAGCCATGAGCTTAGAGCTTTTGCTGCTATGCATGTGCCATTGATTAGAGTGGCTGCAGATGGTTTTATTTTAGATAATCAAGCTTGCTGGGGTTTGCCAGCATCAGAACAAAGGCATAGTTTCCCCACTCACTAACCAAATTTGCAGCCAAGACACTTGAATTGATCTCAGCTCTGATGGATGGTGAGAAAGCAGGGAGGGGGGAGAGAGCAGCTTGCCCATATACCTCAAGCCAGGTGGCTCATAGCTCTGCACACCACATTTTACCTCTACCTTTGAGGAATCATGTTCCTTTTTGCTCCTATAGAGGGATGGAATAAAACACTTTTTTTTTTTTTTTTTTTTTTTTTTTTAAACAACTCCCATGCTGCTCTGCTGTATTATAACAATATACTGAACTGCTGAAACAAAGGAGAAAATAACAAGCAGTCACAATAACCTACACAAACATTAAAGCCTCCAGAGCTGGAATTCCTCCTGTGAAATGTCCCCTCTGAAGTCCCCACACCGCAGTGCACTTCTTCCCATGTCACCCTACCCGTGCTCCCCTGACATTCCCACACAGCTGGAAAATCTCTGCAGGCTCCTTCCCTGGGGAAGCAGGCAAGGGAAAAGATGAAACAGTTACATGATGCTGCAGGCCGTAGAGTCATTCGAACTAGATTGCTGCTGCATGAAAGCTTCCAAAGCTCCCTGTTATTTAACCACTCATGAGTCTCTGAAAACAGCCCAGCTTGATGAGTTGCTTACTAATTCTCAGACTCAGTGAAGCCACCAGAAGGGCACACAGCAGTCTGCAAGGTCTGGTTGTTTGACCTTTTTTGGGGGGGTCTCTGAGAAATGTGGGGCAAGGGGTGGAGCTGGTGAGGATGGAATTGCTCCTCTTGTTGTTCTTTCCCATCTGCAAGGGGATGGCTAGAAGCAATGGATGCATATACATGGGATGAGACTGGGCTGGATAAGCCCCACTTCTTGCTCAGCCACTGCACGGAATATCTATCCCCTGCTGGAACAAAAGATGTGAATCTGCTTCCCAAGGTGTTGCTGGCTCAGACAACAGAATGGGGCTGTGATCTGTCATCTTCCAAACGCTCACTCTGTGGCCTTTGTTTAAAGCTCTGCATTGTAGCTAGAGAACAAGGGGAGAGAATGTAAAGGAAGAGGAGGGGGAAAAAAACAAAACAAAACCAACGACCCAAACCAAAACAAAGAAAAACAGAGTAAAAAAGATTGTAAGAGAGAAATCAATAGAAAGCATTTAGCAGCCAGTGTGACAGGGACAAAGTGCATTTAGAACCACGGACACCTGACTTCAGGGCTGGGGAAGGAGAGGATTGTTTTATTTTGTGCTTTGCTTCTTAATATTTTTCAGATTAACAGTTTGTGATTCTCTGCTGAGCTGTAAGGTCTCAGAGGCACTGCCTGCTGGAATGTTTTGATCAGCGTAAGCCGAGGCACTTCCAGCAGACAGGTTTATTAACTGATTTACTGACTGCATGAATTTTGTGTAGCTGAAACTATTTAGCTGGTCTCTTTCCCTCCCCTCTCCCCACACCTACCAGTTATTAATCATTAGGGAACTTTTTTCCATTAGAAGAGCCTCCAGACAGTGTTAAATTGTCTCTAGTCATACACAACATCACAGATCCTCTACCTTGAAAAATCATCCTTATAGAATCACAGAACCATAGCATGGTTTGGGTTAAAAGAAACCTTAAAAATCATCTAGTTCCAACACCTCCCACTAGACCAGGTTTCTCCAAAAGCCATCCAACCTGTTCTTGAATACTTTCAGGACTGGGACATCCATAACTTCTCTGGGAAACTTGGTCCAGCATCCCAACACCCTCACACAAAATAATTTCTTCCTAATATTTAATCTAAATCTACCATCTTTCAGTGTGAAACCATTCCCCCTTGTCCTATCACTTCAGGCTCTTATAAAAAATATCCCTTTGCAGATTTCTTGTAGCCCCTTCAGTTACTGGAAGATTGCTATAAGGTCTCCCTGAAGCCTTCTCTTCTCTAGACTGAACAACCCCAACTCTCTCAGCCTGTGTGCACAGGAGATGCTCCAGCTCTCTTCATAGCCCTCCTCTGGACTTGCTCTAGCAGCTCTATGTCCTTCTTGTGTTGGGGTCTCCAGAACTGGACATAGCACTGAAGGGGGCATCTTATAAGAGTGGAGTAGAGAGGGAGCATCATCTCTCCTGACCTGCTGGCCACACTGCTTTTGGTGCAGCCCAGAATACGGGTGGCTTTCTGGGCTGCAAGCCCATACTGCTGGCTCAACACCCTGCAAGGTCTTCTCCTCAGGGCTGGTCTCCATCCATTCTCTGCACAGCCTGTGTTTTTACTCGGGATTACCTTGACCTGTGTGCAGGACCTTACACTTGACCATGTTGAATTTCATGAGTTTGGCACAGGATCATCTCTCAAGCCTGTCATGGTCCCTCTGGATGTCGACACCTCCCACAGGTCAACTACTCCACACAGCTGGTAACATCAGCAAGCTTGATGAGGATGCACTCAACCCCACTGTTCATGTCACTGACAAAGATGTTGAACAGCTCCAGTCCCAACACCAACCCCTGAGCAGCACCACTCACCATTTGTCTCCATTTGGACATTGAGCTGGTGACCACAACTATTTGAGCACAACTGTCCAGACAGTTCCTTTTCCAGTGAGTGGTCCATCTATGAGGTCTATGTCTCTCCAATTTAGGGACAAGGATTGTCAGACAGAATTTGGATGCAGTGAAGCTATGTTGGCTGTCACCAATCACTTCCTTATTATCTATGTGCCTTAGCCTTAGTTTCCAGGAGAATCTGCTCCATGATCCTACAAGCACAGAGGTATTCAAATCCTGTTTATGTACAAAACCATGATCTAGGAAAAATGGTGTTTGTGAAAAGAGGTATAATGCTATCAAATACACTTTCTGAGTCTCCTGAAGATAGTTCTTTGTAACTGCTGCCATTTCAGAAAATGACCACTTTAGCTCAAGTGGTACAGAGCCACCCAAGATCCTATTGTGACCTCTATTAGAGCTGGAGATTTCTTTGGAGGGTGTCTTTAAAATCAAGACAGGAATCACCATGTAATTTAACAACAATGTATACAAGGTGCCACCTTAAATATTTGATCACCACTATTCTTTTTTTCTTTTTTTTTTTTTTTTATTTTTTTTTTAAATAACATGCTATGTGCAGAATGACAACAGCGTGCTATGTAAAGATTACTCAACCAAAACCTTTCTCTCTTATATGGACTTAATTGCAAGAGAAAAATGGCTTCTGTGAAGAACATTATCCAGATTTAATATTGAATTTAGTCATTTGAAGGACTTGCTTAATGTTCTTTACACTAGAGCTAGTTAAAAATAGAAGATGAAGAAAAAAGAAAAGCTCTGAAAGAAACATTTTGCAGAAAAAAATCTTTCAACATTTGAGTTAGAAAGCTTCAAAAACTTACATGTGTTTGCCAGCAAGTCAAACTATGGATATTTTTCTTCTTTCTTTCAGACACCAGTATTTCGGGGATTTTTTTTTTTTTTTTCATTAGCATTTTCAAGCTTGGAACAATTCTTCTTCTATTATTTTGTATTGCTCGTTGAAGTACAAAGTTTCCTTAGTACAAAACATCTACTGAGGACTTAAGGAACGTAACCTAAACTAATTAACACATTCATCCTGTGAGGTCCTAGTAATCAAAAGAGGTATCATGGCTACTAAGTTTCACTTGAAAATCGAAGGGAAGAAAAGCAAAGCCACTCTCTTCCATAAGGTACCACAGAGTGAATTTGTTGGATCATCCTCCACGCTCCCTAGATCTCTTCTTCATGCTTTAGTGACAGAGTGACACCTCCCCGGGGACAGAAGCACATGCAAAGCAGGTCCTACAGTGACACCTTTCCATAAATGTCACCAAATAACTCCACAGATAACAAAACTGGTGAAGCCAGTCTTCCCACAAATTTGACATCTCTGGAGGAATCTTCTGGTGCCTATGGAGAGCTGCACTAACACTGCAGCCTTTCTCTAGGGAGGGTGCTAGGATAGTTTGCCTTCTGTACTGTCTATTTTAATGAAACTTATAGGACTGAAATATCTTGAGACCTGTGACAACTTTGATTGAAACAGTCCAGTAGGAGTAGTAGGTTGCAAAGGGACGTGCACAGGCACAGAGACCGTGTAAGTCTTATTTTCCAAAGAAAGTAGCCTAGAAATAGATCCCTTATAATTTCTTATATGCACACAGATACCTGCTGAGAAGACAATGATCTTTTTTTCATGTTTATTTTTTAGTTCATTTATGCAGAAACAAGTGTCACACGCTACATTGTCATCCAGTGACCTGGTGGTCTGCCTGAAGAAAACTGTTTTCAAGGCATTTTGGCCCCACTAGGAGCAAAAAAATGGAGGCTACTTCCTAAAGGTTTAGCTTTTCACTATTTGCTGTCTGAGTTTGCAAACAGAGACAGACAACATCTATTCACCAAACAGTAAGGAAACGCTTGGTTTTCATGGTACAGCCAATCTTCTTGCTGTGGAATTATTTTTCCCAAATAAGTATGTATATGTTTAGCTCTTGGCACAGAAAAAAAAAAAAAAGTGGACTTTACTAAATCACAAGACAAAGATCTCTTCTAGAGGCTTGTTAAAAGAATGAGATCTGTATGTAAGTGATATCCTCATTGTGACTATGTAATGGGATCCTTTTTGCAGTCAGATGGAGACAACTTTCCTCTTAAAGGGACTTTCTCAGAGGTGGGAAAAGTCTTTCACTGATCATTGGGCTGTTCAAATCCAACTCAGAAGACCAGCACTTGACAGTACCAGACAGCTATCCAGTTACCTTCTTTGCAAATCCACAGAGAGAGGTTGTCAGTATTGCTGCTGCTGAACAGACAGTCCCATCAGCAAAACCTCCTATCCCAGATTTAAAGCCAGGGTTCTCTACCCTAAGAGCAGCACAACCTTACAGGGCCACGAGGAGCAGCTTATTCCCTCTTTTTTCCATGTTGCTAAGCTAAGGACAGGGCTAAAACACATCAGCAGCCTGGGTTTATGCTGCCTCTGTACATGCCATACCTGTTCTGCAGATAAAAAAGGAACTTCAATTTCCAGTGCTGTCAGTGCAGTGACTTTTAATCAGTAAATTCCCTTTCTAAGACAGGCAGGGAAAAAAAGTCCTCATCTGAAAAAAATATCAAATGCATTTTCAGCCAGAAGACATAAATATAACCAGAAAGCCATTTGGAAATGCTTTCATCTGACAACTGACATGCTTAGATCATCTGCAGCCCACCCTGTGCTTTTCTCACTAGAGAAATTAAACATTAGGAGAACTGCTGCTGCTTTGAATACTCCCCTTAAATATTTTCTGGCACAGACTCTCCCAAAGGCAGCAGTTGAAGTCTCACTGCTCAGGACAGCCAAATCTTCCTCTCCTTTTCATGAGACATGACACAGTGGATACCCTGGGGCATGGGTAGAAACAGGCTGAGTTCTAAGAACCGTGACTTTCTCCTGGAAAAATATCTACTTGAAAAGGCCTGGTGCTTTTCTCCAGGATGGGGAGCTTTGCATTTACCTTGCCTGTGAACTTGCACTGATCCATTTTTGGATCCCCAGCTACTCCCAAAATCCCATTTTTTGTGTATTTGGAAAGCCTTTCCTTCCAGTGACCGACTCTATCCATATGTCTGTACCACTCTGGATCCAAGCCCTAATGTGCTCCATAAAGGTTGGGTCCTGCTCCATCATGCTGCAAGTCTTTTGCAGTGTCCCAGGCCACAGCTCCTCCTGCTCAGCAAAGGTCCATTTGGGATGGTAGAAGAGGACTCTAAACACACCCCCTGGCCTATGTAGAAAGTACAAATCTACGTGGAAAACCTCAACGTCTGATGGGGACCACAGAATAATATCCATTGCAGAGGCTCTTGAGGCTGTTCTGGCTTCTTGCTCAAGGTGTAACTTAACATATTCAAACTAAAATGTAATTCTCCAATGAGGGGGTTCACCCTCACTTGTCACTTCAAGCCTCCATACAAGGTGTGAGAAGTTCTCAGTGACTTCCAGGAAAACTGAGCAGTAAGCAGGCAGCTTTGGCTGTGGGGGCCTAAATCTCAAAATTCTCTTGTTTTCTTGGTTCACCGGAGGACAACTTAGCAGCCAGGGCATGGTGCAATGTTGAGTCATATCTACACATCACAGCTGACTGAGGCATATATGCAGCTTTACTCCAGGTCTTTGCAAATCCATGGGAAGCCCAAATCCATCCAAAGGTCTTGCTGTTAGGAATTATCTGCAGTCTGGATGAGCTTGCACAGACAGCAGTGCTGTTTAGAGCCCTGGATTTTGCATGGCAGATAGAGGCCATGTACTCTGGGAGCTGGTGATGCTCCAGGATCTCTCCCACAGCCCCTTGCAGAGAGCAGAAAAGCCTTCCCTCAGCAGAAGCACCTGATGGAGAAATTCCTAATGAACAGGGCTGCAAATTAGCAGTCCTCCATGAATACATCTTTCAGGATTGAAACATTTGTTGAAAGCTGGACCCCAGCCAGAAACAAGCATTTGGTGAGTGCCTAAATTAAGTTAACGTTTGCAGCCATGATAGACTCAGTCTAAAACACCAGGACACAATCAGTCAATTGAGTTACAGCAGCTTAAACTGGCAAAGTAACTAATTGCTGCTTCTTGTGAGTTAAGCACAATAGTTTATGTGTCACTGAAAGAGGGATAAGCTAAACTGCAGGTCCCATAAAAGAAACAGGCAGAGAATATACACAGTCCCTGATCTCCAGTCAGTTGACAGGTAGGAGCTAGATAAGCTCATTTCTGTGCCTCGTGTTTCTGTGTGCTATATCACTCTGTGTGTCATGCAAATCCATGTGGTCAGTTACATTTCAGAAGCAGTTACATTTCACTGGCATGCACCTCAGGTGGAGGTGGAGTTGCACAATTATAAAAATGTCCTGTCCTTGATGCCAGTGTGGATGGGTCATGGCTCAACCACTTAGTAAATCAAGTTGTAGGTTTCCTAGTCCTCCATCAAAACCACAGTGGCCAGAGGACACAGACATAATCCTAATGTTAAAAAGCACTATACACCCCCAAAATAACCCCCAAACCAAACCAAAACAAAACAAAACAAAAAACACACAGCCAAATCCAGATTCAAACTGGATACATTTTTAAAATTATCTAGTCAAGGAAGACTTCATGCCGGATGTGGGTTGTTTGCTCATATTCTTCCATCCAGGTTAGGACCTCAATCCTCTCGTGGTCAGCATGAACACCAGACTGCACACACTGGCCATAGAAATGCAATTGTGTGCTCGAGTCCCATCCAGCCACTTCCCATCAATGTAACTGCCCATGCACTTCAAAAGCCACACATTTTTTTTTCTATACAATGAAAATAGCGTGGACACATCAGGTATCATTTAAGGGTCTAAGTATTTGTGGCCATCTGTGCTGTCTGAGTTTATCCTGTCTTGACCTGGCTGACACTGCAGATATGGATAGGTCTCCAGTGGGTCACATCTGTCCAACCTATAAGGATGTCTCAGCTACCTCAAGAGGCTTGAAAAGTTGCCTAAATATTGCATGGAGGAAACAGATCCTCCATGCAGTATGGGAGCATGATGGTCCATGACTGGACAGACATGATGATCACTGGTGATGCTTTAAAGGTGTGCACATAAGCAGCTGAAGTAAGGGAGAAGTTTTGCTGCTATACTTATAGAACAAGTGGCATGACGGCATTTTTTTTGTAGATTTTGTTTTTTAAATACTTCACAAATTTGACAAGGAGTGTGACCATACAAGGAGGTGACCAAGTACTTCCACACCTGCTGTAACCCCCTCCAGGAGTGGGGAGAGAAGCTTGTGGAGCCAAGGGTGAGCAGTTCTGGAAGAGACACATATAACTGCACCCTGAGGTCCTCCAGCCAGGTGAGCTTCACTAGAGATGAGGCCACCTCAAAGTTTATCTTACTTCACATTTTGTTTTCCTGTGGCTGTGAATGATGAAGACTCATCCTGACAACTTTTCTATATTCACACTCCTCTCTTTGCTTTTGATGTAAATTGAGATTCAAATTTAACTGTATGATTGCAGGAGCTGGGGATTCAAGACAAGTACAAATAAGATGACAAAGTGGCTGTGCTTAACTTGGTATCTCAGCCTGGTCTCGCAGCTCTTCACACCACTAACGTTGTATTCCATCACTACATGGGAGGTGAACCAACTACCAAAAGGAAAGCTCAGGTCCATAGGCTACCAAAAATGCTCTTGTCTCATACCTGAGGGCATTGGAGTCCACCAGTTAAATGCTGAGTACTGTCCCTGCCCATGGCAAAGGGGTTGGAATGAGATGATCTTTAAAGGTCCCTTTCAACCCAAACCAGTCTATGATTCTATTATCTGTCCTTGTAGTCCAACAACAATTTGAGCTTAACCAGAGTCAGGCAGAAGATAGACATCTCAAGATATGCCAAGCTTCACAGCCTTCTGGACTGACTGCAAGCCCCACCATCAGCCCTCTGGCCAAATTCAGGGTAGTTGTAAGCCACATCAGGTGTTACATCAGGAATAGTTCATATTGTTTGCTTTACATGCACACAAGGGTTAGCAAAGTCACAAATACTCAGTGAAGGCCATGGTTCACACAAGGTGGCACAGCTCTTAGTGCCAGTTTTACTGCAAAACCTCCTGGTGCTTAAATGGTGACGTTCACACTCCCTCTCTGGAGGGGACAGAAGGTAATGGTACTCAGCTGTGACTCTGACTTTGCCAAATACCATTTGCTCATCTGAGATGAGCACAGATGGTCATATTTCCCTCTGTTTATTTTTTGCTGAATGGCCTTTTCAGCCTGCCTATTCTGTGACCTTCTCCTAAAAAAAAAGGTAGATACAGTTCTGATGGGCTGCTGAGTTTCTTCTTTCTTCAAGAGGCAAGAGAGAAGCTCTGCTGGTATCAGCTGTGAGGACAAAAGTGGACCACATAGTCTTCTTTGTTTTCAGCTCATTCCCTGCAGAAATGCAAATGCAGGAGCAACAGAGGCATCCAGGTAGATATGTGGAGTGTTCAGCCCCGTGTTTCTCAAGTCCAGGGCATGCAGACTGTGAGTAACAGAACCAGGAGTTATTGCACGACAATTTAATACGTGGCACTTTTCATTTTCAAAGTAGAACCACAGTCTAATATAAAAGGATATTCTAATCACTACATTTAAATACAAAGGGGAGTAAATCACTAGACAATTATTTTAACGTGTCAAAGGTAGTAAAAAAAGAAATGAGTAATAATCAACCAGCACCTGCCATCTTGGCCACTGATGCAAAGGCAGCTCTGGTGGGCTGTGGTGGCCTCTGAAAAGCTTTCAGACCCTAGGGCAGGAAGCTGGTGGAGTCCAAGCATCATGAAAGCTCAGCACTGCTAACCCCTGTGGTACCACTGTGCACCTCACACTCCTTGGACCTAAGTTGTACTCCCCCTTTAACTTTTAGTTAATGTAATAAGCTGTTGGCTTCACTCTGGTGAAGTCAGTATTGAACAGCACATCTGCTGCATCAGTTATTGGATAGTTTGAGGCCCTTGGTACTGGGTCATTCACATATACATAAAGAAAAGCACAGCAGATCAGCATTCACATACTGTACAAAGTAGCAAACAAACAGTGGAACAGCCTCTTGCCTCAGAAAGCAAACAATCTTAACAGAAAAGCAGCATCACCTCCACATGAAAGAAAGAGGGAAGGGGGACAGAGGGCAGATCTGCATCAGCTCTGTGGGACAAAAATTTCTTTCCTGACTGTTGTCCTTATCCATGGAGACATCAAACCCAGAGTAACTGCAACAACTAAAGTTTCTTCCTGGAGTTTACAGCAGTCCTACTGGACATGACTGAATGAACCATCCATCCATATAGCATGCAAATGTAAATCATCACTAAAAGCACAATTGATAAGCACAAGGTGATCTCCAGAGGTCTATGGAAGAACCACAGCATGCAATTAATGCCCCAGAGCTCAAGCATTCTCCAAAATTGCCCCATTTCAGTAGGATTTCATAGAAAACAGCACGACGTGGGATCTGATCCACCACATGCCAAGACACCCAGTTATAATCTGTACCACTCTAATGGTTCCTATCCCTTCTTGATCCCTAACTCCCTGCTTGGAAGAAATGAGCTGATGGTTCCAGGCAAAACCTACCTCTTGTGTGAACAATGGGCCTCCCAGGAGACAGCAGTGGACCAATTGACTATCGTTCACACAGTTTGGATGACAACCAGCAGGATGGTCTCCAGCCATGCTGCATCATTCATTACATCATGTGGCTGTTTTACATGTATAAGTAATTGCAGAAGATTCCCCTTGGGGGTGTGTTGGCATCATAAAGTCCTACTGGCTCTGAGACAGTTTATGAACAACCCTTAGCATTTAGGTCTGTAGCACAAAGGTGCTCAGATAACACCCTGATGGGAGCTGTAAAGAGTGATTAGAGAGAGTTGCTCAGTGCTATAGTCTGCAAAGGCACCCTGATGCCAAGCTCATGCTAGATTAACTTGTTTGGACAGTTTGGGGCCCTATTTACCATCTCTTTTCAGCCTAGAAACAGTCCTTCACTTCTACTGAGGCATAAGTCACTTGGAGAGCTCTTCCCAGAGGTGCCAGGAGCTCTGGTTAGTAGCTCCTTAGGGTTAAATGGCAGAAAGCCAAAAGACTGGTGAGCCACAGGAAGTTTCAAACTCCAAACACTTTTACTATTAAGAAAGCACAGAAAGCAAACAATTATGAAAACAAAAAACCCCAAAAACCACCCGTGAAACATTTCCCTCAATGCAGTCTTACTGTTGTTAGGAGGACTTGACCTGGACATCCAGCCTGCCAGGTTTTCTCAGGAGCTCAGGTGAGAAATTCCTGCCTTTCTCCCAGAGAAGCTGAATGCCTCAATGATCTATCTCACCTCTTGTCAAAAGCCCATGATGCTTCAAAATCCCAGAGTGACCCATCTGTGGACTTCTGGATCTTCCTTCAAAACATTTATGAGCAAAACCTACTCAAGTCCTGTCTTCAACAACAGACCAATATTTAAGAGGGAAAAACCCCCTGATGTCTCCTTCTGTCTGGTAGCTCTCCAGAATATCTTCCACTTGGTTAAGATAAATGCATTGTATCCAGGATGGTTCTGACTGGATACAGTGAATGAAATATTTAGTATTTTTCATTAATGCAAAGGCCAGTGTTGATTATTAGTATTTAGAATAGCACCTATCAAGGCCAAACTCTTTGCTGATTATATTTAGAATATAAATTTGCACTATTCTTGATCATTATAATGTATTTAACATGTTTTATTTTAAAACCAATTCATCACAGAGTTGTGCAACATCCATCCAGCTCTCCAACACTGACTTGTGGAGAGGATTTTTTTCCACAAAGAAAACTTTACTCTCTTGGGAGTGCCCTAAGCTGACTATGGCCAGCTGTAGGATCTCCATGGATAATGTCACATGAAAAGCAGAAGGTGCCCCTGGAGCTCAGTAACCACAATGGCAGTCTAGCAGTGAGCACATCTTACACTATCCCTTATTGGTAATGAACAAAGATGCCAGTTACACCATGGCAGTCATGTTTGTGTGTCACTACAAAGGGACATTTGGTGTCCCATTGTAGGAGAGCAGAAGCAACCAGGATGGTTTAACTATTCAAAGTATGTCTCTCTCCAGTGCAAAGGAAAAAGGACTGCTTGCTGGCAGTGAGTGGTACAGGCAGCTTTCTCACATGCAGGTGAGTGATTTTATTTTAATGAAGGCATTTTGATCTTTTTGATGAGCCACACATTTTTACCAAGGGAAAAGAAAGGGCTCCTCACTTCAGCCAACAGCCTTCTCTGAAAGGCCCAGCTGAGATGGATGGCAGCACTGTACAGAAACCTATCACACACTTCACTGATGAGCCTCACAAATATTAACCCTGTATAAATAAATAAGGGCTTGACTTCAGAGAGACTGATCATTGGAAATAGAGACAAAATAGCTCATTCTACAAGCCCCTGCTTTAAAAAACACATGGGTAAGAGAAGAATTTAAAAAAGATTAATGGATGTTGTCACAACCTTCTCAAATGACAAACAAGGCTGTCAGGCCAGGTCCCTGGCCCAGATCATTCACGGCATAACCTAGGTTTGGGCCAGGAAAAAAAATGCTCACCTGTCATGGCACTGCAATACTTTCACTCAGGTCCTTATAGGTGCCACTGATTTAGGCAAAGGGAGATATTCTGAGCAGTTTTACCACCAACAGCCAAGTTAACTCTGCTTCTCTCACTCTTCCCAGCATGCTGCACAATCACCTGCCTTTCTATAACTTACTGCCTCCATGTCTCTTCTGCTGAGGGGATGAAATGGAGGGAAGGGAGCACTCCCCTCTTACCCAGACCTTTCAAAAGTAAAGATGGAGTGGGGACAGATCCAGCCCTGGATGGGTGGAACTGGGGCTGGGTCTGCTCCAGAAATCCATTGGATTAGCAAACATTCCCTTGTGCTCAGTCCTCTGGCTCAGCAGGCAGGGAGTTAAAAGGCATCTACTTTCACAGCAGGTCTCTAGTTTGGGGGAAACAAACATCCACATGTCCTAAGCTATTATCTCAAATATAAATGGCATGAGGACTTCTGCCATCTTGTCAAGCTCCTCTCTGATTCCCACAGCAGACAGAGAAAAGCTGAGCAAGGATAATGAATGGCTATAATGGCAAAAATAAAGAGACATCCATGATCTCCCAGAATTAAAAAATAAATGGTAATACTTTCTCAGAGTTGGTACTAGATGATCTTCAAGGTCTCTTCCAACCCAAATAATTCTGTAATTCTATGTTGCTGTTGACTATTCCAGCACAGAGTGCACATCTTCATAGAGAATCATAGACAGCACAACCAAAAGGGATTCTGACCATTCCCCTGCCCAAAGATGGATTGTCTTGCACTTTCTTTTTGTAGACAGTTTTCTAAGTTACAGAGTCCTTGATATCAAATTCAACACTTATGTCACAGCACTGCCACCAGGTTTAGGAGTGACTCCTGTTCTCCATTTCTTTGGAGCCATCTTCAGGCTGTACATCCCTGTAAAAGTTATGTCTGGCAAAGAGTAACTAACAGGGGTAGGGACTAGACTTTTTGTTCATTTTCAGTGTGAAATTGAATACTAGCACTTTAAAATACAGCTAAAGAAAAGTTCAGGTTCACATAAACACATATATGCAGAGTTAATATACGTGAACATGTTGGTACCTTTAGAGTTGTAACACAACTGAAATTCCTTCAGTCAAAACACCTCCGAGCAGACCTGCAGATGTTTCAAGACAATGACATGGTGATCATGTCCCATCTTTTCCTGCTGTGTCGACACAGTTTTAGCCAATACCCAGGTGACAGATGCTCTGTTATCCCCTCACTATCCTCACAGGGGAAGATAATGGAGAGAGACACATAACTTGGGAAAAAAGAAAAAAAAAAGAATAGGTTTAATGAAATAATAAATAGTAATAAGATAGCAAATTACATACACATAAAGATATTCAAAGATATAAACAAATATGCAAACACAAAACCCCCACTCCTCAGCTGGTAGTTACTTCCCAACCAGAAAAGTCCCAAACTGTACAAAGCAGTACACAGGGGTACTAAGTCCAGGATCTCAATGCTGGTGCACAAAAAAAAATCCCTGGAGCTGCCATGCTAGTCCTGCTCAGGGAGGCAGGAGGAGGTGACCTGTCATGATGAATAATGTTAATTTTTCTCCACTCAAACCAGGATACATGTCTAAGGAAGTACTATTGGGGCACAGAGGGAAGCAGAGATGATGCCATAAGTGTCCTGAAGAGAAGTGTAACCGTAATCTGAGAGCACTGTAGTAGGGGCACTGTCAGATCTACCTTAGGTGTGGATCTATGGGTATGTTCAAGGAAAGGTCTGGTTTTGCCCCAGTAGATATAGGACAACACACAGTTTATGGCATCTTCTGCTGGAAACCAGGCTGGAAACCAGAGGGAATCACAATTGAAATACCAGGTTCAGTATTCCCTGAGTACCCAAACACTCCAAACCCACAGAACAGTTCCTATGTGATTTGTTTGGTGGCTACCACCAAATTCCCCTCCTGAGAGATAAGGATTGCACTAGACCCAGAGCAGGCTTCTTGCTATTCCATTAACAGAGAGTTACTTTTTTTAATTGTTTATGTCTGTGCCACAGTTGTGCTTGAATGGATTATAGTAAGGGCTTGTGATATGTACAAGTACAAATGGGTCTGCTGAAACAGAGCAATGCTAATTAAATAATAATGCATCAGTTTGAGTCTCATTTTGTGACATGTCTAACTGTGTTAAGTATTCCCCTGCATACATAATTGTCCTCTTTAATTCCAAAAACTTCAATAATTGAGCTTTATTTGCACAGGAGTAAAATACATACCAGGACCTCTGTCACACCACCCTCCATTCATGCCTTGGAATTTGCCACACCTGAGGTACAAGGTGTTTGCAGGAATTGATGAAGATGCTTGTGACCCCAAAGTGTTTTACCTGCCGAGTGGGACTGCTCTCCTTCCCAGAGATGTTCAGAGTCATCTCATGCATGAAGCAAAATAGGAAATTTGTGTCTAGTCTTTGCCTTCATCACAAACAACTCTCTCAATTATTTCTTTAGCTGTAAAGCAGTGACAGGGCACATATCTCCCTTCCAGCTCTCTCTTGTCTTCATTTTACCACAAGCAGTAAGGAGACTATTTGTAAGCTGACTAAAACCAGGAAACTGTAATATTCACCTACTGGTGTGACCTTCATATGGGCACAGATTGCAGAGACACAATGTAATAACATTTCTGTCTTCTGCCTCCATCCTTACCAGAAATATAAAACAAGATTTACTAGAGAGATTCAGAACTTCGTATGGAAATCTCTGGGCTCCTCCCAAGGTGGTCTGGTCTAATCATAGCAAGACTGCTTATACAGATAAGTTCATCAGTTTGGTTTCTTTTTTTTAAACAGAAAAAATACAACACAGCTCATTTTACATTAGCTGATTTTGTTTATATTCTAAGACAAAACTGATCATTTCATATCCATAAACATGATTTCATCTGTGCTTCCTAGTCCTGGACTATTCTGCTGTGCCTGAAGGGGTTACCAGTCACCCAGATCAGGTCTGTTACAAGTCAGACACCCGGAGACCACCATGTCAGGTGTTCTTTGAGTGTTGATGCATATTGCTGATCAGCTAATCCACTCAAGGTGGATGGAATTCATCCCATACCTTCAGGCAGCTAAAAATTGTGTCTGATATCAAGCAAGCAGCCGAGGTTTCTCTCCCACATGCCTCTGCATCTCCAAAGGATGGGAATCCTACAACCTGTAGCTAAGCTGGAGGTCTTGTCATTGTAGCTGCCCTCATTTTTGACTGCAGAGGAACCTGACTGGCTATTTAGACCAGGTCTCAGCTTTTTATAAGGCTAAATTTAGAGTAAAATTCATCTTGGCTACATGATGTCTTGAAGCCCAAATGGTTTCTCTAGGACTGGCTCCCCACCTGTAGGATAAGAGTGGCATTCACCTCAGAATGTGCGGGGCCAAAAGCTGCCACTGATGGAGGAAATGAGGACACCAAGTTTGGAACCCCAACCTCTTGCTTCCCTAAATTACAAGGTTTGCTTTTTGGGAGTCCTTTTGAAACTGGCAAAAATTATGCCAAAGCCAATTGTCCTCCTGAGACACTAAGGCCGAGGTTCACTTCTCCCACTGCCACTCCTGACACTTGCTCCAGCTGGAGACCAGAAACACATTACTCTTCCCAAAGGTTAAAAACAGCAGAAGAGCCCTATATTGTTCCCTTCACAGATTCACTCCAAAACATGGCCTTCCTGAGCAGCTGTCACTCACCTCTTGACACAGCCAAGATCAGCAGGATTCATCTTTAAAGGCACAATTTTTGGAAGTGCTGAGCACCACCATCTCCCATAGGGAATGTGGCTACTCAGCACCTCCAGAAAACAAGATCCCAGATGCCAGCATATAAAGCACAAGAGGAAAAAAATACCCAGTCACAGCATCAAACACATCTCCCCTGGGCCTCACCTGATGTCTATTACCATCACAGTTGAAGGCTTTGCTCCAGCATTTATCTGACAGAGAGAGCCCATTACACTGAGGAAATAGTTTCCTCCCCTATTGACATTATCACTTTATTGAGTTTTATATTAGGTATTTTGAAATATTCACCAGGAGGATTAGATATCATTGTGTTTTTTAACTAAACAGCATTGAAGGTACAAAGGGAAAGGAGACGTTCAGCACCAAACTGCAACGCTGGAAGTCTGAGGTGTGCCCTGCTCTGCATCTGCCCTTCTGGGTGTCCCCTGGGGATGGTGCTTAGCCTTTTTTGGCTGATTTGTCACTTCAATTATGGAATGGAAAGGAAGGATTTATTTTTCCCTGGGTCTTGGTGTCCAGTGGTGATCTGCTCCAATTTCCCACCACCACTGCCATCACAGTGGTGAGACAGAGGATCAGAACCAAGTGTTAGAGAATTTTCAGCTTTGCTGATAATATTCTACAATAGTACAATCACAGTCACTCATAAACCAGTCCCTGCCCCATAAAATTTACAACATAAAGCAGACATATAAACGAGATGGGAATAATAAAATGATGGAAACACATGGAGAGGGAAGCTGTTGACCACAGCCATCCAGCTATACATGGGCAGAGGTGAGAACTGATACCCAGGCTGGGAATTTGCCATCTCCTTCTGGCTCCCTGCAGAAAGCCTGCCTCTCCAGCAGTCATTTTCTGGGAACAGTTATCTGTCTCTTGACTGTGATGTTTCTGTGTACAGTACAAGCTTCATCTAGCAGACAGCTGCTATCAGCCAGGAAGGACTTGCTTTCTCCAGGATAACCAGGGTCTCTATCCATGGCAATTCCAGTAAGCTGAGTGTAGACAATAGCCACACTTATCTCAAATGCTACAACACAGGCAGCTAATGCACACGAAGTTAATCACTGGCATATTTGTAGACTGCCAAGTATATAATAGTGCGATAATGAATTTGTATGGCTGGGCCTATAAAAACTTTGCTTTTTATACTCAGGCATTTTAATTGACACAGAAATACATTTTAAAAGAGAAAGCAGGCTTGATGAGGTCAGCTTAAATTCCCTGGTATAATTACCAAGTCCATTGAACACAAATCTGAAATCATTTAGTTTAAGTTAATAACTTATGCCTTTAGTTTATAAGCACCACATTACATTTCAAGCAGCTCAGATCTTGGCTTTGCTAAAGTAGCCTGGCCTTTAATAAATTCCACCCCACGTTTTTCGTGTTATAGTTCTTTTACAATCACAGTTTTCAAAAGGCAGTGCAGGTACAGCGTGTTTAAATCACCATAAATTAGATTTTTTTTTATTTTTTTCTGGCTATAGCACCTTTATTGGAGGTTGTCCACTTTTCTTTCAGCTATAAAGCTCATTACAGGTGCAGATCGGAAATGAAAAATACACCATGTGCTGTCTGTGAGTGTCCCATGCCAGACCCCTCCTGGACCAGAATCACTTTTAGTGTTTTCCAGAAGAGTTCAACCCAAATAGGTGTTTTTATCAACTTGATTAGGATAGCCTTCATATTTTTCACCTCTGTAGATGGACAGATGTATATTTCATATAGCTTTGCAGCATAGAGGTAACTCGATCTACAAAGGGGGGTACTCAAGTTAGATCAGGCTTTCCTCCATCAGACAGGAGTCTTGTTAAAGCTTGCAGAAGTGGAAAAATATCATCCATAGCCCAAGCAGGCATTAGCCACTAGGTCATTTCTCAGGAGTTTGGTTACCACCATATGATGAGTAAATAACTCCCATTGCCTTCTGCTTGTGCTGCCTGTCTGTTAAACTGGAATGACACAGGGGGTCCAAACTGGCCAAGCAATGGGGATAATAAATAGGAAGGAACTTGTTGGAAGCCTTATAGCAGGTGAAAAGGCTCTGCTTCTGCTAAGCAGCCTGGGAAGAGACCATGGTTTTAGAAAACTTGCTCAACCAAAACACTTATAGTTCAGCTGGCTTTGGGTTTCTCTGTTCACCAAATGGGACATGCCTGCTGCCAAACTGAGGGCAGAGAACAGGCAGGGAAACCATTTCCACAGCCCATGCCAGGATATGGGAACTGGTAGAAGCTTCTTGGGGTGCCAGGAGGACCCTCGCACTCTATCCCCCTGCTCCCTACTTCCCAGCCTCCCTCTTCTTCTGCAAGTCCATCTTTCCCAAGGATGTCAGAAGATTCCTGCACATGCATGGTATTAAGATAAGCAGCAAATAATACTGGGAGGAATTTGCTGAGCCAGCTGGTCTTTTGCACCCTGTAGGATGCACAGACCAAAGAGGCGTCTGCCACACATGTCACACAGATGAAGCCAACTTTGCATTCAACAACTGCACCAAACAAAAGATAAAAGCAGTTTCAGCATAATAGATCATTCAATGGGGCTCCAAATCCATCCTCCCTCCCTTCTCTTTGTACCCTCTCTCCAGGTTGCTTAGCAAAAGCTGATTTTTATTTCCAATTAAAGGATTTCAGAGCAGCTTTTATTTATTATTTATTATTATTGTTGTGTGACCACTTTGAATCACACTGCTTCATTCTAGCTCTTTAATCTAATGAAAAAAACCCAAAACACTGCAGCACACACAATTCCTTCCTGTGAAATGTTCCTGGGTTTTGTAAAATGTTTTTGCATAGCTACACTCAGGTTTTTGGCGTATTTTTAACTGACTCCAGATTCAAGCCTGAATCACCACCAGTCCCACCAGCAAAGAAGAGAGGGGCAAAACAACCTCCTCCTACAGGTATCACGGGGGAGTCTGCAGAGCACTCTCATGTTTAACATGCCCAGGCTGACACTAAGACAACAGCTTGAAATGTGAAGAAACACCAGTACAATAACTGCAGAATCTTGTGGCAGTGCTCAAAATGCTGCCACTCTCCTGACTGCCAGCCAAGAGGAATTTCCCAGGAGGGAGTACAGCAAAACCCTCTTCTCCTGGGGCTGGACAAAGTGACATTTTGTTACTGAGCAGTAACAAAGAAAATGCTTTTAATTCTGTGCAATGTAAGTGTTCAAAATCCAGCTCGGAGTTTGTGCTGTTTACATTAGGCATGAAATGAGCACCAGCCACTGGAGCACTCGTGGAGTGCTATGAAGTTGCTGTTTCCAGAGAAGGGCATTTTTCATAAGATACCAGTGGCAGAGCAATGTTCAAGTCCTACTGAGTGACTTGTGTGAGTTTGGTTCTCCAATCTAATCAAAGCATTTGACATTCCAGGGGTGCTTTCACACAGGCTGTGGGTGTACTCACGGGGTTTGCTAGGCTTGAGTATCTTCTCATTCAAGATTCAAGAAATGAGTCTCCAAAAATTAGTTAATATGCAGGTGGATTGCAGGAGGGGCCTGAAAATTGCTATATTTAGTGGTTTGAAGACCATAAAACTCTGTGGCCACTGCAGGCAGTACAGAAACAGTAACAGCAAGATGATCTCTGCCCTTGGAGCATCCCTCAGTGTGACCAGCAAGAGATAGCAGGAGGCAGGAGCATCAGAGGGACTGGTGGGCAGTGCAGGTATCCAGATAAATGACAGAGGTCAACATAAGGAGAGAGAATGGCTCATTATTAATCCTGCTGAACAGGACAAACCTTCTGTCTAGCAGGAGGCACAGAGCTGCCTTACACAGAAAAGCAATGACAACAACTAAAAAAGTGTTAAGAATTTTTCCTCTGCGCCCTCGCGAGTGCACTGAACATTGCCACAGGGTATTGCACTCATTGGAAAGGGCCCTAGTGATTTGGGAGCATCAGTCACAGCACATGGAGGCAAAACTCCCATTAGGAGCCTCAGAGAGCAGGTCACCTTGCTTTACCCCTGTGTCAGTCTCTACAAGAAGGACAGATAGCAGACCCGCCCTTGGTTATTTCAACAGCAAGATCTTACTTACCTCTCATTCCTGTGGTCAGATGAGGAAAAGGATTTTGCATTCAGTTGCCCAAAGGAGACTGTGTCATTAATGTTTTAGGAGGGCTCGGTGGGAAGGTCCTGCTTTGATGGAGACATGCAAGATGCAGTCCCACAGATGAGGCTTTTGGGTATGAGTCTTAAAGGCTTACACCAACCTGCATCCTACTGCAGAAGATGGACTTCCTTAGGTGAGCTCAGGTTCCAATGGCCATTGGGCACCAAATATTTCAGAAATATTTCAGGTGCCAAATTACACATTAGGAGCATTGATAAATGCCTCTAAAACTCCATCCCTTGTAGTACAAGATAGGGTGACAAGGAAACAGGCTAACTCACAGAATAAACTGGGATGTAGGGATTGCATCATGGGGGGACATGTCAGCTTGTGCCTGTGCTTTCAATCCACAGCAAACACAAAGAAATTTGGGTGGGCTGAATTCTTGGCAAAAGAGAGTCTGGCACCATCTCTATCTGAGGGGAAATTGTCCACAACTGTAAGGAGGGAAAAAGATACCTTATGGAAC
Organism: Florisuga fusca; assembly: GCA_038090715.1. NCBI lineage: Eukaryota > Metazoa > Chordata > Aves > Apodiformes > Trochilidae > Florisuga > Florisuga fusca. The sequence goes on from JAAWXA010000002.1 coordinate 2,693,737, forward strand.
TATGAAATGAAAATACAATATTTTCTACAGCTGGAGATATTCTTTAAGAGAAAAAAAAAAGAAATCAACATCTTCTATTTCCATACTTTTCTTCTGCAATCCCTACATCATCAGAAGAGTAGGCCGAATACATTGCAGTAGATTATGCTGCTGTTATTTTGGGACCCATCAGAAATACTGTCATTTTCCTGAAGAATCTGGTTACCAATCACAAAACTCAAGCCTAATTTGGGAAACTCAGAGATTTCTGTAGGTCCGATAAGATTTGAACAAACATTTGAATTTTAGGCTATATTTCTGAACACTGCTTGTCGAGCACAGTTAAAACACAGTTTGTGATACAAAGGAGGGTCTCCCTCCAACTTTTGAAACTCCTATTTCATATTCAGAGCCCTCCAGAGACCAAGTAATTCATTTCTTTAGAAAAAGTTTTCCAGAAGCACACTCATAGACAGCTGGAGCTGCAGCAGGGTACAACCATCCATGCCAAGACTACATTTATAGTTTTGACTTTCTGTTTTCTTCTTTTTGTTATTTTTTTTTTACATTTTTAAATTTTAGTATGAAGTTTTATTACAGTTCTCACTACAAGCAAATGTGCAAAATCTTCCAAAACTCCCAAAATCTACGTACTAACAGGTTTTTATTTTAAGGCCAGAAGGTATCATTATAATGATCCTTTCATTTGACCTCTTCTATAAGCCAGGCCAGATGAATACCTTTGACTTCAACACCTCAACGTAACATCCACTTACAAAATTGTTCATTTTTTCTGAGACATATGGAGATGTTTCTCCTGCAGTTGCCTGAAAACATGGTAAGAGAGTGGTCAGGGAGTAATAACAGGGTGTTGAGGCCAACCCATGAGCAAACTGTCCAGGATCCAGCCACTTATTCAAACCCAGAATCACCAGAGCTCATGAAACTGCAATAGTTTATAATCTTTAAAAAGGACTACCCTGGGCTGGGCTTGTTACTGTTCATTTTACATTTCTGTTTAGAACTTACATGACACAATCAAACGGAAAATTGAAGAGACAGAAGGTAATGGTGATTTCAACAGTGGTTTTAAAGGTAAGGCTGTCAGAAAGGTGACATGTAAATATGACTTTTTGCCTGTTTAGTGCTTTTCTGTAGACAGGCTTTAGGCACTTAATATTGTTTAGTGAAGGACAATGGGTGATATTCCCTATTGAATTTGGCTGTGGTGACTCAAAAAGCTGTTGCCCCAGGCATCCACCCTGCTGCTGCACAGGTCATGATGGCCCCTCCACACGCTGCCTGGCCTTCCCTCTACTGCTTTGATTCACACACAGCCAGCTTAGAACAAATCCATTTTCCCTGGAAAGGAGAGACACTCAAGCATGATGACATCTGAGATTGCTGCTACAGGGTTTGTCAGAGAGCAGCTGTCAGTCATTTGTGTTTCCCAACTTCCCTTTTCTGCAGCAAAACGGTGTTTTCTCCATTTTATGAGAACAGATTACCACATTGCACAACTTCTACAGCAACCCTCTCCTTGCTCCATTCATTATCTCAGGACTGCAAGTGGAAAAGAACTGTCCTACCCCAAAACTGCTGCTGTGGATATGGGTCCTAAGGTGCTTGGTTCCCTATAAAATCCATAATAAAACAGATTATGAGCTACAGCTTTCTTAGCTTTTCCTCAATACATGTCATAGTTCAACCATCTCTATTATCATCATCTAAGAGCAGGAACCATTCAACTACGTAATGACCTAAGGCTTGATCCATAGTACATTGCAGGCATACAGCTTTATTCACCCATCTGTGATAGGCCTTACAGCCAAAAAAAAAAAAAAAGGCATGTTGAATGCCTGCCTTATGGGAATTACTCTTTGCTTGCTTTATAACAAATAGAGCCATGCAGAGAATTCTACAAGGAATGCAGGAAACCCCTTTTTTTCTGCATGTTCTTAACACAGGAAAACATATCCATTTAATTAAGAATGAGAAACAGGCAGTATTGAAGGAAAAGAAATTATAATATGGGGAGCTGAAAGCCTACCTGTCTTCCCTTTGGACACAATCCTTTTACCCAAGGAATTCATGAAACCCCAGCAGCTTTTGATGTGCTGCACATCAGAAGTCTCAATTCTTTCCGTGTGAGACTCCATTTGCACCCAGGAGCAGGAAAGGGTCACATTTGTTCTAGAAAAGAGCCATTTTAAGGAAATTTAGTTGCTATGGATGTTGCAAAGTTACCAGAAACAGATCAAAAACCAGAACAGTAGGAAACATAGCCAGAGGATATTTTGACAACTTACACATTTTTATTTATTTTTTTTTAAATAATTGACCAGGGAGGTCAGATTGCATGACCATAAATCAGGAGCCAACCCACCCAAGTCAGTGTAGTTTCACCAGCATTCAGACTCTGCTGGGTCAGAAGGACTCAGATTTATCCCATTTCCAAGGACTAACAGCCTGTGAACTGTGCCAGTCAGAAACATGGTAACAATAAAGAGGGTAAAGCATGGTGACATTTTCTCAGCTACTCGGTGTAAGCAAACAAACAAACAAACAAAAAAAAACAAAGGGAGGAAAAGAGTCTTGGCACAGATGGGCTCTTTTGCATGTTGCTTTCCACACATAGAGCAATTTAATCTTGAGTCAGCACGAGTTAGCAGAGGAATGACAGGTTGTTACAATTACAAGCTGCTTTGGAAGTATTACTATCAGTGCTGCCACTATTTACGTTTAGTATTGTTATTGATGCCATTAATACTGCTTGTACAAGCGTTTAATGTTACTGTACTGATGTAAATAACATCTGGATTAACAGTTGAGGGAACAACATGATGCAAAACAGATTGATGGCTGAAGAAGCAGCATTTATTGGGTCACACTCCCGGGTTACATTCCTGTGGATGTTGTGCATTCATACTACAGGAGTCATTGGGAAGCTTTTCTAAATAAGCACCCCGGGAGCTGGCTTGCAAAAGAGGACATGATGCTGTGACTTCTTATTTTCTGCCTCTGCAAGGACAGATTTGTTACCAGATCACAGTGGCAGAACTGACCACAGAATCTCTGAGCTTCAGTCTTAAATTAGCCACGAGGAAGCATTATCCAAAAATCCAAACCAGACCACACTTGACATGTTGTTTGTATTATTTGTGGTCTCTGACTTCACACCACGAGCCACCTTTTGCCCCAAACTCCTTTAATCACAGCCATAGCTGGGGGCTCAGCAGAGACCTGAGCCTCACAGTACTGAACACAGAGGAAAAGCTGATACATGCTCCACAGATTGTACACGGTCTAAATAGATGACAGGAGACTGCAATCTCACTTCTCTATATGGCAAACCCCCAAGGGGCTTGGATAAATGCTCTCTTTAACAGGATTTTCACTGCAATAAACTTTTTGCAAGTCACTGCCTCAGATGCATGAAGAGCTGTTCCATTTGAATTAGATACCATCCTGGTGTGCTGGAAGAAGCCCCCTCCAAATCTCTGGTGCTCTCTCCAGCAGCTGCCTCCCGGGCTGCCTGGCTGCAGAAGTCTGGTCTGGCTCCCACAGGATGTCAGCACAAACAGAAATGCAGTCTGGTCCCCTCTGGGTGACCTGAAGATGTGCTGGGACACTGGTCATAGAGAACAGGGCTCAGCTGCCCCAACGCAGGCACCTAAATGTCATCTTAGGTGCTGTAGTCTGGCTTTCTGCTCCTACCCCAGGAGGGTGCAGGTCTCCCCAAAGTCCTGCATCACAGCTATATTTAGGCAATCAGATTCCACTCAAAAGGAAGGACCCAGTGCTCTAGGTTTAAGGACGACATCTGCCATCAAGGTGCCTGGGGACACCCTGACATCAGCATTTTAGTCTGGAGCACACGTGTGTTTGGGAAGTGAATCCTCTCACGGGCCTTGCTTTCCACACTTCCATTCACATCATGGTGCAGGCAGAAGGCACATGAAGGCAATTCCTTCTCGACTAAAGTCCCTGGGAAGATGCTCCTTGGGAGCACAACTAGAAAAGTCCAACTACTAATGGGTAATTAGAAACAATTCTGGGGAAACATCAAAAAATGAAGTGAGGATTATTGGCCCTCTTCACCAAATCCCTTCTTCCACAGCTCTGCTCCTTTAGCATAGTAGTACATTGAGAGAGTTTATGTTGCCTATAAAGGCTATTAAGTTATAGGTAATGTAAAATAAAGAAGACAGCACTGAACTGAGATGTTGCCAAGTGAGTACACCCTAAATATACCCTAAAGGCTGTCTGTGTCTTGTCCCCAACCTGCAGAAGAGACATACACTCTTCCCTAACACATACCCTCTGGCCCCATTTTCCATGGGAATGCCTCTATCCCAATTTATTTGGAGTTTATTCAAGTTCAGATGTCCCCAGGAGTCATAATGCCTGATTTCAGTCAGCATCACACCAGGACTGCCTCCCCCTGCCCCAAACTACCAAAGTTCCCCACATCCCAAACCAAGCCCACAGACACCAATCGAAAAGCAAAGGTTGCTTTTTAAAGGCAAAGTCCTCCTTCCTGCCTCAGAATTGCAGACTCTAGAGAAAAGGCTTTCCACATGATGAATCTTGCATTAATATGCTTTATATTAATATGTAGATGAGGTTCATCACTGGCACATCACTGTGGCCAGGTATAACAGCAGTCCAGTATTTTTGAGCCATAGTGTGGTTCTTGACTGGCTGGTTTCCTACAGGGTGTGCTAAGGACCAGTGGAGAAAGAAATGGCCTCATTTAGTCAATATTTAAATTACAGTTTTAAAAGAAAAAAGTAACATGCTTTAAAAACCTGCATGTTAAACACAGTATGTATTAAGAAAAATCAGATAAAATACAGCTGCTTTATCCAAGTTGTTCTTTAAGCAGTTTTCCTCTGATAGCAAGAGGAAAAAAAAATGGCCTTTTTCTCCCGAGATTGTAGTAAACAGAGGCTTGTAAAACTGCATTAAAACTGCTTTGTTCCTCTGGTTTATAAATGGGAAGCACAGCCTCAGGTAACTGCTCTGCACTCACAAGAAGCCTGTGGGAGCTCGCAAGTGAAGCCAGCTATTTGGAGTAGAAATGCAGTATCTGAAACCCAGGGCCATCTTTTACGTCTCTTCTGATCACTTCAAGTTCCACTGAGTGTCCCTTCCTTTATTTATGGAGCATTTATCCTGGCCATGTTTCTAGGGAATGGAAAACTACTCTTTCAAGCAACCCACATTAAAAGTTAAGCATCTTAACTTCATATAGCAGAGTTGTCCCCATGATCCAAATGACATGCTAAACCCTTTTATTCTCTGTTGTACATTGATTATATTCACTTCAGTGGCAAAAGGTAAAAAAAGCAATTTCCAGCTGCAGTCGCCCAACTTTTATGATATTTTATGTCTATCACTGAGATACACAGAATGACCCATTTAATTTTACATTACAGACGTTTCAATAGCTATCATCACCAGATTGTGTGATCACCTCAACAGAATCAGCCATTAGAGAGGGAAAGTTTCTTCTTAAAATGTGAAGCCTGCAGGCGACATAGAAAACCACCTTACTTATATGAAAAAGGCTGATTTTTGACTTTCCTGGTTTCTAAACCTGTAGCATCAATAGGCAGATTTTACTGACATCAAGGAGCAGTACAGCCTTGGTCTGAGAAGTGACAGGGGATGAACTGTAAGGCTTTGAATAGACACAAAGCAAGTACTGAAGCATCCCAGGGGAATATCTAGTTTAGTGTATGGTCTCGTACAGCAGCTGAGAGCAGGTGCTTTGGAGAAAAGGGATCAGTATGAGGGAACCAACCCCTATGTACACAGCTAATGCAGTGTGTACCAGCTGTGTATTAATGGTGCCCCAGCCACATAAAACCCTCCGTGTAGAAACATCTCCCCACCCAGAAGAAACCTGACTAGGCTTCCTTAAGACAAAGTATTTCACTTGTGTTGAAAGTGACCCCCTTGGGCCTCTCCTGGTTTCACTGTGATTTTCCTGCTTTCAAAGCATTTCTTCTTATTCTTTGAGTTGCTTATCCTGGTGAAGTATTCAGAGCCTGTTGAGGTGGGACTGCATTCCCATAACTTAACCCTGTAGAACATCTGGCATTGGCACCAACTAGAGGAATGGGCTGATGTCAGAGCAGACCTGTTACCTGGCTTCTACATGAGTCTCTGAAGCTTTACATGAAGCAGCCACTATCCATGTGATAAAGTTGCATCTCAGCCTTTTGTTCATATGTGGTATATAAGCTCCAGAGTCTGAAGTACAAAGAAAGGAAAGACATTTCCCCTTCATAGTGTGGACAAGGAAGCCTTGAAAGGAATTTCCTCAGCCTACTGAGCTGAGGGGGATCTTGGCTACTGAGTTTCATAGAGAAGGACTCAGAGAAGAGGCAAATGTAAGAGCCCACCCTAGGTGATGGTCCTTCTGTGAAACAAAGACTTTTAAAAAATTATGATAATACTTTTACCTGAGTCCAGTTCCCTACAGTGGTTTTGTTTTATGGCACCTGAAGAAAGAGCTCCTAATTTCAGCAATGCCATGATGTGCCAGCAGAGATGCAACTGGTTTATCCAGTCCTAAGAAGAAAGAGCACAAATCTCTTTAAGATATAGAACATACCAATCACTTGTGCAATTTGGTCACAGACCAGTTTTACTCATTTTTGTATCTAAACTCACATTATTTCCTGAGCAAATGAGTTTATCTTGAAAATCCTAAATCTGTTTCTACTTCGAAACCTGAGTGGAGGGGGTCACAGTATACTTTCTGGGCTATGAATAGTTCATGTTCCAGGTGATGCACATACAGTTGCTCAAACAACCACATCAACAATTTTTTTTATTTTTTTTTTTTTTAAACACCCATGGGCAAGGGCAATGAAAGAAGTGAGAAGGCTGTTCCAAGTCCTCTATTCCACTGATGCCTAGAAACAAAGATCTTCTGACACAGCATACTTCAGTGTCCTTTGTTTAACCTTCCCCCTTGAAAGATCCAAACACAGAGCCTTTGTTTTCTAGTGCTTTGTAGACTAACCTACAGGTTATGCTTTGATAAATATCCAGCACGCTAAGGAAACATCAAGGCTTCTCCTTAAGATGCGTAGCTGCTATTTTGTCTGACATCTTCTATTCTTGTTAGACATTATCATAAGTATTTAGGAGGCCTTTCTGCTTCTGAAGCTCCTGTTTGCTGTTAGCATGCTAAAGAACCCAGTGCTGGTATTTTATCTGTTTTAGCCACTTAAAGACTTCATTGGGTCCTTTAGAATTCACACTTCTGACTCTGTCTCAGGAGAGGAGGCAGTGAGTTTCATCTTTACAAAACAATCACGTCCCTGGGGCTTGACACACACTTTAAAGCAAAAACAGAAACCCAATAGGAGTGATATTGCGATGCTCTGGAAGCAAGAGGCTGATAGCAAATGATTATTCTGGCATAACATGGATTAGCTCATGACAAAGTTCCTAACACAGCCATGTCCGTGCATATTATTCCTGATGTCCAACAGAATGTGTGCATTACTCCAGTCTTAGGCTTTGAATTTCTACCTTGGCAAGCTTACTGGCAGTTAAAGACCCTGTACTCTAATGTGAGGACAGTGCTGACACAAGTTGCTACTGAGGCTGCCTCCGAGGGCAGGTTTGTAAAGCAAGGCCATTAATATCAATGCTGGGGACATAAAAAAATTTTGGAACAGAAATAGGTGGGATAAACAGGTGTGATAACACAGGAGAAGAATGGTTGCTGTAAGGGCTTCTTGCTCTGTAGACTGTTTTGCTTCAGATCTTCACTGTTTTGAGACATTGGGTGCATTTTTCTCCCAGATTATAAAGTGCCCTAAGTCCTTTTTCCTCTTCAGAGTTCTCCCTTGAGTAGCCTTTCCTTTTTGAGGTTAACCTCACTACTTCACAAGGCCAAATGAGTTTGGATATTTTCAGTGCAGTTCCAGGTGAACCTCAGAACACCAGATAGTCCCCATAAAACCCCATGTGACCAGGACAAAGAATTCTGTTAACAGCTAAACTTGCCTCCTTTCTCCATGGGTAAAAACATGCCTTGCATGACCTAGTCTAGAAATCAGAAGATAATGACTAAACATCTTAGGAGAGAGATGGCAGAACTGTCTTTCAGTAGGAATAGAGGTACAAATAACCTGCACACCTATAAGATGACACATGGTTCACACTAAGGCGTTTGCATCCCTTGCTCCATTTTTGATGATCCAAACGTATCCTTAGCTGCCCATGAGAATCTGCCTGTTTGGTTTGCCATCCTGTCCTTAGGTTCCCATCAAAGTTGGTCATCTCAAGGCTGCTGGGATCACTGCCATTCAGATTCCCAGTGCTAGGACTGGGTTTTGGTCATTATTTGAACATAGTAAGGGCTAACAAAGTACCTGAGAATGTTACAGGTCCAAGAGGATGGTTTCATAGTCATCATGAGGCCATTAAATACTGTGCTACTCCCAAGAGCAAAACCACCCACAGTCCCCTTGCCTCTTTGCCCCCCAACCACTCCCTGTGCTCTACCACCTACATCCACAGGGCTGCCCTCTACCTTTCCAGCCAGATCAGAAAATGAGGCTGACACTTTGCATAGCAGCAAAATTACCAGTACCAGGGCAAAGGAGGAGCCAATAAAACATTGCCAGAGGTGGCGAAAGCGTGCAGATGCCTCTCTGAGCTAGTACATCAGTCTTCAAACTAAGCTGCTCTGGAAATCATACATTTAAAGATGTTCCACTCTGATAGTGTTTTTCTGGGACATGAGATTTAAAAACAGAAGTCCTGACCTCTTGTGGTCATTAAACACTAGAAAACCAGTGAATTTGTGATTTTACAAATTTCTTAATTCTCTACTTGAGAATTTTTTACCACGAATGGTCACACTCCAGTGGCTGGGCATGTTAGATTCCCACCAGTCATATCTTGTTGGGATGGTGCAGATTGTAATTATTAGAATTTTGCCAAGTTGCCTGGAATCCTTGTCTGCAAGGTAGTTCAGTCCAACCTACAGCCCAAGCAAACTTCCCTCTACAAATGTTAGAGAGCTGCTGGGGCCACATCATCAGTTTGAATTTCAGGATTGTTTTACAGACGTTTAACAAACTACATAAGTGATTCATGACACGTTTGGGACAAGGTAAAGATGAACTTATCCTTAAAAAATTCATACCTGCTTGAGGTGCCTGGGGCTGTAAGATACAGTCTCATGGTTTATCATACATGGTGAATGATGGATGGTTGATTTAATGGTCAGGGACTCATTGGGAGAGGACACAAACCAGCAGTGCCAAAGTGTGAGGCTATTGCATACCCAGAAGCTGCTGTGCTCCCTGAGAGCAAAAAAAATGCTTAAACTGAAAGGCTGCTCCACCTGAGCAAATGCACAGAGCAAGGCCAGAATGTAAAGCAAAAGCTGAAAGAACCTGCACCACTCCATGCAGATGTATCCAGAGGTTTTCTGATGGGTAAATCCGAGAAGTTCTTCCCCTTTTTATATGCGGATTCTCCTGGTGCAAGAAGTGCCCAACTACAATAGCACAGAGCAGCACTTGGAGCATCTTGCTGTGCCTCCCACAGCCAGAGCAGCCTCCTGAAGGCCACTTGCCATCACAGGCTCTTGCTGAGATTATTATTGTTTGTGACAAAGTGGAAAACTGTACTCCTTCCTTCTGGGGAGGTGGAATAAGCTGTCACAGGGAAAGAAAACCTGTGCTGCATACACAGGGAAGAGTTGTGTCAGTGCAGTGAACACACACTCCATCCTCTCCTCACCCCATGGCACTGGAGGGGCTGAAACCCCAAAGAGCACCTGGGCTGGCTCTTCTGCTGTAGGTGAAGCCAGTTAGGATGTAGCAATTGTCACCTCTGCAAATGGGACACCTGCAATGACAATGCCACTCACAGGCATTGTGTCAGCAGGTCATACAAACCTCAGACCCTCAGGAAAACTGAGCTGGTCAAAATGGGAATGAACCAGGGGTTTTGTAAGCATCTACCCTCCTGGTTTCATCTGACCTTCGTTGTCTAAGTTAGTGTTTGTGCAACACCAAGCACAAAGGGACCCGAGCCTGGATGGGGCCACCTTGTGCTCCAGGAACAGCAGAAATAATATTAAAAACACAAAACATGGTGACACTTCCTTTAATTCTGCAAACAGTGGAGAAAGCCCCATGATAGTACATTTCATCATTAAGCTATTAGATAACATATGCACTTTCTGGAGTCATCTAACTTTATATGCCTCTCATTAAAAGTATTTCCTTCCACATTCTTTTTCCCCCTGAGGTACACAGAGCCCGTTTGTCACTAAACCTCATTTCAGCTGCTTTCCCTGAGAACAAACAAAACAGGCTGTAACTCAGCATGCTGCAGTCTTTCCCTCCACCAAGCACACCAGGTGAAGGAGCAGAAGGTGGCCACACACTTGCAGGTCTGCAAGTTGAAGATCCCCTCCATCCCCTGGGATGCTCGTCTTCTCTCATCACAATTTCCCTCTCCATGTGCACCATCCAGGTTCAGGCAGGGTTGTGCAGGCAACCATGGAAATGTGCACACTTACTGCCCTTTCTGAGCACTTGTGGCTCCCAGTTGGTTGTTTCCAAGCATGCACAAAGCCCTCTTTCTTCAGAAAAATAAAAGAAAAGGTGCATGAAAGAAAGAGCCTCCAGAGCCCAGCCAGTGGCTTTGCCTGTGTTAACATTTGATCCCCATCTGGCATTTTTCTGATGTAGTTCTCTAAGAGTCTCATCATTTTAAATATGGGGAAACAGAGGCACAGACGTGGGAAAGGATGGAGTAACAGTCATTCAGGTGGGATTGTGCTCTTGACCTCTTCCACTCACACAGCTGCATGCTGGCAAACCTCCAGGTTTGGTCCAGGTGACTGTATTAAAGATTTGTTCACTGTTACCATCTCCCATGAAGGTGGACCTTGTCACTGGAGAACCAGGTCTCCTCCTAGGGACATCACCACAGATCCTCTCAAATCTCTGAAGGGAAAAAATACACTCCTCTGGCGTTTGTTTTTCCTGAGCCCTGATGATATTTGGCCAACAGAGATTCCCCATTAATTTCCCAAAGACTTCCCCCTCCAATGGGAGGCTTTGCAGGCTTGTATTAAATGTCTTTTGACATTTACAAAACCCAGGAAGAATTTTATGTATTCATGAAGGCCACGTGGCTGCCAGTGAGGAACACAACAGCTCAGAGGAGCCTTAATTAGTGCCAATTATGTTTCCAGTTGAGCTGCCTTGACTCCAAGGGGCAATGCAGAATGAGGCAGGAGGTTCCACTGGGGCATTCACATTGGTGGAGCAGCCATATATCACCAAACCTGGGACAATGCTGGGCCATGGGAATCTGTGAGCACCCCAGGACCACGTTTGCACCCCACTGAAAGCTCTTACAGAGCTCCCCAGGTCTTCCAGCCATGCAGCAGGGTCACAGGATGGTATCAAAGAGTCAAGACATGAACATTGTAGCTCGTGTCCATGCTCTAAAACAAGATGAGGGGCTGTAAAGCTTGCAGAAAAACGTAAATAAACAGCCTGTGATGCACAAATTCATCCAAGAAAGGGGAGGCGGGAGTGGTGGTGGTGTGGGTGCATGTGCAGAAAGAGGGAGAAAGAACAGAGCAGCAACACAAACCTTGTCCTGAAAGTTAAAGTCCTCTTCCTGGGGGATGTAGGGGTATGTCCTATGCTTTACTGCAGGGTGAGAAGTGGGACCAGTGCTGTGGACAATGCGTGTGCACAGCCAAACGTACCCAACCCTTTGCTGTGACATTTTCCCTGTGACAGAAGGGCAGAGCATCAGCATTTCAGTTTCTGCTCTGCAATGCACATCTCTCACTGGGCTCTCTCTTTCCAAAACATATGATGCACTAATGACGCCACCCAGGGATGACAAGGAGCTTAAGAGCTGGCTCTACCCTCTGGACACCTGGCACATTAAACCATGCAGCAAGTGGTGTGTGCTGGCTTGGGAAAAAGCCATTACCACTTTGGACAGCCACAGGGCCCAACTACTAATCCAGTGCCTTCATCTCCCCTGTTGCTATTAATATCAGACAGGAAAAAAAAATCCAGGAGGAGGAATTGACCTGGCCATTGAAGAATATTATTAGAGTACTGATTCAAACTTCAGATGATGAACCATGATAGGATAAAGTAAAGTAACAGTGAATTAAACCAGGGGAAGCTCATGCAATGTCTAATCATTACAGAATAACCATATCCAGCCCTAAACCAGCTCAAGCTTTCTTTTCTGAGACTTAAGGATCAAAATCTGTCAAAAATCATAGCAGAAGCCAAACACAGAGCACCCATACCTGGACACCAACACCAAGGAGCTGTTGCAGGAAGTCAGGGCTGCCAGCCTGAGCACTGCCAGTGCAGAAGGACCCAGCTACATGAGAGTTTTTCCCCAGGGAAGCTCTCCTCATAACTCCCAGAGCTGGAAGTATGCTTGTTCCTCAGGCATGAAGGTTTATGTCATTTTCATTGCCCTTATTTAATTTAGTGTTCAAGTAGATGATGTGAAAAGCTTCCAGAAGGGTTCAAAATCTAAACAAGGGTCAAGAGGAACTGTTAGGAAGACCCTCCTTCAGCACAGAGTAGGGTCACAAGCTCAGATTAGCTTAGACATTGATATCTAATGTCCCTTTGTGAGGGCAGCTAAATACTTTGTTCTTTGCAAAGCAGACAAACACCTCAACATTTCATCACTTCACCTGGAGAGAGAACTGGCTCCTGCTGAACTTCAGGGCTGCAGAAAAGATAAGGAAAAGTCACCAGACCCAAGCAGGCAAGGAAGAGAAGGGTGAGAAAACACAATCCTTACACTGATGACTACATGGAACAGAGCCACAGGGCCCTGGGACATCTCTGCCTTAAGCACACAGCTCTCCCTCCTTCTCAGCAAACATGGGATCTGCATTCAGTGTGTTTCTGCAGAGCCACCCTGAGACACCACACACTCAAGTGATAAAGAAAGGCTGTGTATTCATCAGAGATGGGTTTTGGACCAAAACTGCTGTTCGAAAGGACCCCCAGCTTTTATATTCAGGTCCTACCTGTGCACAGAGAAGACAAAGCTGCCCCATGAGGGTGCTCAGATCAGAGTGAACACTCTAACGTCACCACAGCCATCCAGGCTTGTGCTGGATGAAGAAGTCCACTGAGGAAGTGTCAACACCTGATTTCACACTCTACCCAAGCACAAGAGCAACATGTGCTGCAGCCTCCAGCACGTAAACAAACCATGAGCTATTAGGAGTCTAAAATAAAATCCTACCACATACTGTGTAAAAATAAATAAAACAAAGCCCTTTTCTAATTAAATAAATGATGAAAGGGAAAGCTAAAGAGCGGTGCAGCTGGGAACCCTTTGAAATAATTAGATCTTCCTACTTGGCTCTAAAGGTTTTTTACTATCAGGAACATCAAGAAGGGTGTCAGCAAGAGCCCTTCTCATTTCTTAGGTGAACAGCACTGAAGGATTTAAAATCTATTGAGAGAAGCCTGGGATTCTTTAAGTTCACTGAAGCCAAAGTAATTCACCCTGAATGCAGGCCCTGAAGGTGACTGTGGAGCTTAGAATGAGGATGTCAACACGGTGCTTTCATCGTTTGCTAGCAGAGTTGGTACTGCACATGGAGCTTGCCTTGACCATTTAATTAATAAAGGGACCCACGCAGCTGGAATTAACATGAACTTTCAAAGCATCAAAAAGTCCAGCAAAGGTTCAAGCTGATATTTTCATTTAGATATATTAGCTTCTCTGGGCCATTGTTGTGCTCCTCATTCACATGACACAGCAGCCTCTTATTCAGATACGCACACCCTTACATATTTCCTTTCATTTTGCCTCCACAGTGCTTCTGTGTGATGGGGGCTATCACCAATTAACACTGACAATGGGAGCTGGAAGGGAATTTTAGCAAGCCCAGCAGGGTTTTTTTTCTCCCCAAAATCTTTGAGGAAAGGGATTATTTCCCCCCTGCCCTCCTCCCACAAAAAATAGTGAGTTCCATGACAATGTTTTTCTCTGATCTTTTTTTCTATTCTTGGTTTTACTCTGTCTCTTTTCCTTTTTTTCTTTCATTTAGCACCAAACAATAGCAAGGACAATCCTTCAAAAATATTTTCATTGTGGTGTATTGAACAGAACTGGCTTCAACCCTGCCAGGTCAAAATGTCCACTCTACTCCTCAGCACTCCACAGGGTCCTATAAATTAGCCCGTGAGAATCCAACATTTATCGCTACCTCCAGTCAGTGTAAACACTGCCTCTCTTCTTCCTATGGCATTCCTTCTTGGCATCTTCTTCCTATGCCAAGGGGCAAAGGTCTCGATTAATAAGATCACAAAATAATATTTGATAGTGCATGGATCTATTTATAGACTCAAGCGTTGCCATTTCACTGTTGTAATGCACAAGCAAGATGGAATTTCTGGTTAAAATAGTCTGCAGACAGGGGTGATGTGGATTTTGAATTGGCACAGATGGTCTCATCAAACATAGGACCTTGGGTTTAGTGCAGACATCACTGGATGACATTTTCTATCTTGGACATTAATGAGAACACAACATAATAATCTAACTGTCTCCTCTAGTCTTGAATCCTACTGATCTTTGGTGCCATGCATTCATCAGACATGGCTTTCATGGTTACCCTCTTTAGATAATCATCACCAAAGCCACAGTGGATCACTAACCCAGACGCTGAGGAAACATGTGCTTTCATGGTCCATGTATCTCTTGGGAGGCAAAGCAAGTAGAAGCAATTGCTTCATATAAGTCTCTCATTCTCACAGAACCTCTTTAAAACTCACGTCTTCTCTTATTCTAAGTAAAACACCCACCAAAACCACTGCAAAGATTCCTTGTGGTGGTCCCAGTGGGTATTTGATACAACTTTACAGAGCAAGAAACTGGTTCCCAACCAATGCCTTAATGAGCAGATAGCCTTTGGATGGAAATAAAGGAGAAAGTGTAAATAGTCATGAGCACAGCAGACAACAGGCATTCTCTCAAGAGTGGGAGAGCTATCTCTAGTGTCCTCTCCATTTTGCTTGGGCTGAGTTCTTCTTGTCAAAGCCATTAGCTAAATCCTTGTGTTGAGAACATGCCACATAGGCACAGACTACCACTCCCTCCATAGCATATTTAATTGCTCCTGGGAAATACTTTCAAGGCAGAAACTGAGGTGGCTGTGGACTTAATACACCAGGACTAAGCAGAAGCTTTCTGAGGGAGGTGGGGCAAAGGGGATAACCTTGCAAATTGCAGGGCTGGAGTTGGACATCCTAAATCCATCTGGAGCTGACTTCCAGCCTCCTGATAGCACAACACAGCTCACTCATGCCCTGAACATAAAATCCCTTGCAGTTGTCAGGATACCTCCCAACGATGTCTTTCTGAAGTGTAAACTCAAAGAAGTTTCTGGATAAAACACTTCTCAGTGTTGAATGCCACCACAGTATCTTTTAGTAGAAGCCCAATGTCTCTCTGAGAGTCTAAGTTAAATATTTTGGTAGCTCCTCTGATTGTTCCTCTCTACAGCCTGACAAACATTTCATGCTGGTTGCATGGCTTTTGGTTGGAAGTAATCCCAGCTTTGTTGACACTGTCTTCAGGCAGCTTCAGAGGGCTTCTTAACTCTGATTTTGGGCTTGTCAACACACCGCGGACTGAGACACACTGCCAGCAGGCAGCTCCTTCTAGAAAACATTATTTGAATCCAAATTGTCTCCCAGGTAATTTTTTTCTTTTTCAGACTTCATCCTGTGCGAGTTACATTCTTGTCAGAACAGAAAACATGGGTTAGTCCTTCATTGTTCACATTTACAGACCTGCTTCCACGTGGCAATGTACAACCAAACCTAACCTGGTGTAATAACCATTTGCAAAGACATAAGAGCACAATAGCACCTTGGGATTATTTACACTTTGGAAAATAACTTCCTAAGGGGCAATTTTAGACTTCTTTTGCCTGAATGATCAAACATCATTATTGCCCTTTTGCACATGGAAAGCTTCCAGTCCCACTTCTGCCCCTGGTCTCCAGCAGCAAAACAAAATCTCCACTTTGACACAGATATTGATATATTCAGTTCTGTTTAATCAATGCACTCCTGGGGTTCTCAAGTTAGATCTCTTTAAAAATACTCCACCACTTGCAAAACAACAGGGCACCACAGGTAGCAGCCCTTGTACATCCTTCAGATATTTTCCACTTACTTGAAGGAGAAAGTAGGGAAATAGCAACGAGAGAATTTTGCTGGTCACTCAGTAGGTGTAAGACTAAAGCCCTATTGCAGCAGGTGACATGAAGACCTGACTAAGATGCTGTAGTTTAGAGAATTTATAATACTTTACTCGTATTAAAGAAGAACATAGAGACCTCAAGAAGGTTAAAACTCCATGTTATTAGTCTTTGCACTAACAGTGGATCACACCTAGGTGTTTGTAGAGGTTTTGCTCCAAACAGACTAGCACAACACAGGTGAGAAAGGAAAATCAAAAGATAAGAAAATAACTTATCCAAGAGCTCAGAGATGTCAAGAATAAAACTGCTCTTCCTGCCACAGCACTTGGAGCTCAGACAGAGCTGGGGGTGGATATCTGGGAGGGAAGCCTTTGTCTTTACTCAGTGGTTTAGATTTACCTACTGACTCATATAACACATCCTCAATTTTTAACTAACAGAATACAAGTGCAACTGAGCTGGAGAATGGCACCCACTGAACCCTGACACATAAAAGGTTCTTCCTATCATTGGAAGCAGAAGTAGAATGACAAGAAGAAATATTGTACAAAACACATTGTAACCCAATTCATCCCTTCAACTTATGTCACATAGACACTCAGAGCTTTCTGAGCTGGAATTTGGTTGTTAATCACTATGGCTAATAGCCACTGGCAGTGCTGTGCTTCAGAACTCTTTAGTCATTTTTAAATACACTTTAAAAATGGCAACAATCTCTGTAGATTTTTTAGGTGGAAAATATTTAGTATATGTCACCTGATAATTACATAGGATCAAGACAAGTCTTTTACTTTGAGAAAAGGTGAGCAATTTCTCCTTTGCTTCCTCCTTTCCATCCCTGATTTTGGTGCCTTCTAGTTTGTTCCCTCATGGTCATCTGCTTTCCAAAATGAAAAGACCCAGCCTGCCCAGTCCTACCAGCTCTTCCATCTGATGGACAACAGGGAATGAGCATAAGTTGCCTCCTTACACAAGTCAAGACCATTTCACCAGTAGCTTCAACCTCCAGCAGCCCACTCCAGGGCTTTAGCTCAGGAGCCACCAGAGAGTAGACATCATGGAGGTAAATGATAATCAAGATGGGGGAGAAGGAAAAGAAGATTTAGAAATAATGCAGAGCCCTGAATATCATGTCTGCTTCAGCTGTAAAAGCCCTCCAAGTGATTAAATGGGGGAAAAAAGTGATTAAAGAAGTAAATATTGCTTGCTTTTATCATAGGTAATCAAAGCCTGGAGGATTTTGTCCATCATGAATAAACAGAAAATGGGATTATAGTTTGCAGAGTGTTATGAAATTTTCTAATTATTTTTCATTAAAGAAGGTCTGGAATAAACTGCTGTGGTTTTTCCCCACAGTTCAATTTCCCTTATATCAGCTTCACTTTTGTCTCCCTTTTTCCCAGCCATTTCAAAAATATCTGAAGATCAAGTGGCTGAAAATGAAAATGAAACAGAAAGGATTAAAGAGAAAAGAGGCAAAAAGAGAAAAGGAAGGGGGAATGGCTTGAAAAGAATTTACCCAGAATTCAGATGATGAGTATTTTCAGTGCTCATTGGAAAGGTCCCATCAGGCTGTCATGTCAGCTCCCATGACTGTATCTCAGGGAACACCTCCTTTTTAACCCTTTGTTTGCAGCCCATTGGACTCAAAGCACTGTATGAAAATGACTCCCATTTCTTTGGCTGCAGAGTTGGACCACAATCACTCTTCTCTAAACCTCATGGGAGATAAGGAAAAAAAGTCTTTTTTGAAATGGCTCTTACCTACAAAGCCAGAACGATGGGCAAACATCCAAATAGATAAGACAACTGCAATTAGAAGAAGTTTTTGCATGGAAAGCTGGTGATTATGAACAAAGAAATGCTTAGCTGGGCAAAACCCACCATGCTGCTATGCAAGAGTGTACTGTACTATACCATTAAGACACACAGAAGTACAATGAGGTTGCCTAATGGCAAGGTTACAGCATGATTTCTGATTAACTTGCCTCATGTCAGAGCTGATCAACACTTCAGGAAATTCTGATTTCTGCCTCTTGCCCTGTGTCTGGCAAACCATCGTGTCAGGAAACTGTTCGTATCCCAAATGGATCTTAAATTTCCAGTGTGTCTTGGCAAGAATGTGAGTCCCTGGATCCAGGCTGTCCAAATCCAGCATCTATCTAGTACTCCACAGTCCGTGGACACCTCAGCCTTGCAAGGAAAACTGTAGTTTAAAATGTGCAATTTCTTATTTTCTTACCAAAGGAAGTTCCCTTATCTCTTGGAGATCTGTGCTGATATAGATTTTTTTGCTCCAATAGGCTCCATTCTCTTTTTTCCATGATTTTGCTCACCTCTGCCAGTGGACGTGGTTTTTCACCAGACTTATTCAGTATGCAGGGTGTGTCTATGACTGCTTTCTCAGGGCATTTCCTTCCTCATTTGGAGTCAATTAGGGCATAAAGGTATCAATAAAGTTCTGGGGATGGAAACCAAGGTGTAAAAAATTGGGTGCAAGGAAAAACTTCGGGGCTACTGAGAATGATGGCAAAATGTTGAAAAAATCTCCATCAGCATCTTCAGATGCTCACACAGGAACAGTGAGGGACCTCAGTGTAGCTGAGTCAAATGCTGCTCAGTAGAACCCAGTCTAAACATTAAAACCACAGATATATTGAGTGCTTTTAAAGGCCAAGTATTTTTCACAGGATAAGAAACAGAGCTGTTGAAATACTGAGGAAGCTTTTTCCAAGCTTGGGGCTGGTATTATATAGACATAGGGTGATTAAACAAGTTACCCTTTAGTGTGATTCAGTGATCAGAGGAGAAAACTGGGAGAAAAGACTTTCCATTTATTCTTCTGTTTACCTTTAAACAAATCCCCACTGGGATCCTTGGTTTCCACAGACATCAAATACCCACAGCTCCTCTGGACTAAGGCAAAGTGCATGTCTGCAGCATCTCCACCTCATAGCCCTTCTTTCTCTCAGGAACTTGAACAAGTCAGTGCTGAAATAAGGTCAATGCTACTGACATTCTTCAGTAGATTTTGCAGCTTTGTTTGCAGAGTAATTTGAGATCCTCAAATTGGCTGCTCCAGAGGTGTAAAAATATTGCAGTGATCCTCCTAAACTGACCCTGGGGTAGATGTGCAGAGCTCACTGCCAGCTCCAGAGCCTGAAGAGCAAATGTGTCCACAGCCATGGCATCAGGCAGCCTGGTGGGCAAGTTGGTAACACAATCAGAAATGCTTTTTTTAGCATGGCTTTACCCCCAAATCAATAAAGTATCCCTTTCAAAATTACAGGTGAAGAAACACAGCCCTTTGCACTGTCTCTGTGTACTTAACCACACTCTGCACCAGCAGAGGAAGAGCCTGGACTCCCACAATGAGGTGAAAGAACAGAGATTTGATTTGGGCCACAAAATGTCAACTCTAATGTGTTGTAAAACCAACAGCTAAAGCGTTCTGGTTTCTTCCATGGGGCACAAAAAGTAGAAAAAAAAAATCACCAATTCAAAAGCAGAAATGATACAGGGGATGGGGCCAGTAGTGTGAGAGGGAAATGGATGGAGAACTGAGTGGGACAGAAAACAAGAATTTTTAGGCAATTGCTTTCCATTGGCCTAACTAGCACTAAAAACAAATCGGGCAAACTCCCAAGAATTGCTCTTGGATAATCAATCACAGATATCAGAATTAGGCAGAGGCAGCAAGCACGTGGCAGGATGTTAATTCAGGCTACGTTTTTAACAGCCATAGGTGAAAAACACTTGAAGTATTTTCTATCTGAAGCTCAGGCACTTCTCTGTTGTTTTGTTGGGTTTTTGTTGTTGGTTTGCTTGTGGGTTTTGTTGGGTGTTTTTTTTTAGCTTTTCCCAGGTGGGTCTATGCAGAATACTGTAGTCTTCAAAATTATTCCTTACTTGGGATTCTGCACTGGATTCCTTCTGCCATACATTCAGGGTTAGTAACATCTCAGCAAAGAGTTTTGTTTAGTCCAGAGCCCCAGACAGCCACAAAGCCACCACTGATGAAGAAAGGGAGAGCATATAGGGTGACAGATCTTACAGGGGAGAGGGTGAACCCCCCAAGCACCCCTATTCCCTGTGGTGGGCTGGTGGTCACCTGGGGCAATGTTCAGAGGGAGGTCTGCAGGAAGGCAATGCAAGCAGAGCAGCTCCACATCAGTATTACTGGCTTCAAATACCCAGCTCCTAAAATTCATCCCTGCTTCTAACAGATTCAAACTGACCTTGGTGGGAATGGTGTGACAGCAAATCTCTCTGTCCATGCAGCCCATGCAGTGCAGGCAGCAGACAGACCATGCTGGCCCCACACCCCCTCCTGTATGGATTTGCCCCAGGTCTTACTTTTTGTGTACCCACTCAACAGCATCCTGCTCCTAGCAAGCTTCTAGCAGTGCTCCTGAATAGTCCAGCCCACAAACACTGTTGTATTCATACTGATCGTTCTCCTCCCCGTTCTTAAAATTAGGTTTCTGCTGGGAATAAAAATAGTCATTCTGAATATTCAGTGTTTGTTTATATCTCACTGTTTTCACTAGCATTCCTGCCATTTAATTTGTTTGACAGACCATTCAGAGGAACCTAATACGTGGCACGAAGACAGGAAGAGCTCTAAAATGCCCAAATCCCAGCACATATTCAGTGATGTTATCTGCATTATTTGCCTGGCTCTGCTACGCAAAGTTCAAGTCAAAA
The DNA here is from genome assembly GCA_038090715.1 of Florisuga fusca. Taxonomy (NCBI): domain Eukaryota; kingdom Metazoa; phylum Chordata; class Aves; order Apodiformes; family Trochilidae; genus Florisuga; species Florisuga fusca. The sequence goes on from JAAWXA010000002.1 coordinate 2,714,705, forward strand.
GGGAAGTTTTGTTTTTAAAACAAAGACTTGCACCCGTATGAGTGGCATCTCCTTTCCTCAGATGCCCTGCTTGGATCAGAGGGGTTCAGCAATCTGCATAAAAATGAAGAGCAGCAATATTGCACTTGCAATTAGGCAGCTTAAGCCCTGATGCAAGCACAGCCAGCACAATCCCCTGGCTTCAATGGGAGCTGTAGCTGTTTATTCCAGACTTGTAGCTGCTTCTCAGTTTGCTAACTTGTAAATGTTTTCAAGATTTTTTTTTCTTAAATAGCTGCTTTTGCAAACAATGATTTACATTTGAGTTTCCAGCTTCTGCAGCTTTAGGCAGGCATCATTTTCAAATAGAAGATCACTGCTATGGTCTGGAACAGGACATTTAAATTAAGTTTTGATTAAAGTCAAATTTAAAAGCTTAAGCAAAAATACAATGAAAGAAAATTTATGCAACGTTTGTATGTAGTACAGAAAAAATTCACTTAGTTTTTCTGTGGGAAAGGTGGGTTCTGTGGATTATTTGCAACATTAAAAGACACACCATTAATATTGCATTGCCTTTCTTCAGTGATAATAAACAAACAGCATCCGAACATCAAGTTTCTGCTATTCCTGATTGGCTTGTTATAAAAATTCCCTTTTAAAACTGAAATAGTCAAATCAAAGTAATTTTGCTGCAAAGAATGTGTGTGCTAACAAAAAATAGATTCCCTGCATAGTGTGTACATAAATACAACAGATTTCTGGTCTCAGCTTTTGTACCTCTACAGTAGTAGCTGAGAATGGGCACCCTATTGTGAATATTAACTGGAGTGGCTAAGACAGGCCTGGGGCTGATAATTATAATTTGGTCCCCCAGATGATTGAGAAGCCTTCCATAGGAGTGTGCAGTGCAACTTTAACAGCCCTTCCCAACGCCTAACTAGAAAATCTGTTTCAAAGGGCCTCCATGAATTGTAGGGTACAGTCAATTAACTTGAATATTAATTATCTATAATGAATGTACCCTTCTTCGGGGCTTGAAAAGAAGCAAATTACTTGGAGAAGGACTAATTAAGATGATGTAATCTTGACCATGAAGAATAATTCCTTCCTCGTGACAGAAATGATCTAATTGAAGTATCTCATTAATTAATGTCTCATGAAATTGACTGATAAAATGCCTCTATGAATGCCTCCTGAACCCGGGGCCAGCAGAGCATTGTAGCACATAGACTCCCTCTCCAGACCCTATCAGTGACAATATAATTAGGCCTTGGAAGCACGCTGTGCTCAGAAGGATTTATAACCCTACAGTGTGGATAATCTACAAATGCAAAGTTAAGACAATGCAGCTTGCTACTGAGAGACTTCTGAAGTCAACAAGCGAGACCATAAATCAGGTATAATCCAAGGGATGACAACCAATCCCCCCTCCTGACAGCTTTCTCAGCTGGCACCGAGACCAGGACCGGGATGTGCCAAGAGCCCTGCACCAGGTGCTGGCAGCTCTAGGCAGCCTCTTGATGGCACCACGTCTATGAGTTCTCTGCATTAGTTCCCAGATAAATAAAGTCTGATTATAGGGTTTTCATTTTCCCTTTCCCACTAAATTAGAATACGCCTGTGGATTTTAGCTAACAAAGCACTAAGACCCCTGAGAGTGAGGATATGAGGAAAGACTCTTCTTGCTAGTGAGATTGATGTGTGGTAATCAATGCTTTATCATGAATACTTCAGTGGAGTGGTCAACACTCAGGACCTGGCTTAGTGTCTTTTTGGAAATTAAACCTATCCTTGAAGTACAGGACTCCTGTTAGTCAGAGGAGAAACATGATTCAGCTATGCAAGTAGATGTTCATCATTCAGACCTCATGGTGAGGGAGACTTCAAGTGGTCGTGGCCTTCTCAGTGCACCTTGGTGGGGTGAAGGACGTGGTGCTCATTGCAGCTGGGGTCTGGTGATCTGAACCTGCACCCCACAGTTGCCAAGAACTATCTCACATGTCACAGAGGTGTGTGCTGAAACATCCACAACAAGGAGAGATCCCTGAAGCACTGTCAGCTTGAAGATCTGCAGAGTGCTGAGGCACTACGTGACATATGCTACACCAAAGCCCAAGAAAACCAGGCAAGGTTTAAAGGAAATCTTCCGTTGTTGTTCCAGGTTCTCCATCGTACCTGGACTTTCAACCTTACTTGCCTCACATTAACTTGCCACAAAGGAGAAATAATAACCAGAGCTTCAGGACAGCTTTTTTGACACCTGGTAAATATGCTAAAAATCCATTTTGATCAGCCTGGAGGTATTTGCAGATTTGGGCCTCGAATTCAGGAAGAGGAAACTGGACCCACAGTTTCTGCAGTTCAGACAGGCATCTCTCAGTATAGCTTGTAGGAGTTGGTCTGCTTTAGGAAGATGATCCTCCTTGTTGGCATCCAGGACACCCACTTGAGTAGGTGGTAGACCCAAACTTTCTCTGCTCCTGTGAGTCTTTGTTTGGATAAACTGGAATGGATCCAAATACTGAGTGCATCTCACCCAAGAACAGCTTTGCTTTGAGTGCCTAAGGTCTTTTCCTGGGAGGTGAAGGACTGAATTGCAGGTTTTCTCAGCCAGAAACAATAGTTGAATTTGGGTTTCGAACAACCTCTGCAAGTCTTCTGAAACCCAGTGCTTAGGAAAGTTGCTGGTCTTTGAGCCATTTACTTTCTGGACAAATGACCAAAAAAAAAAAAAGTTTAAAAGTGTATTCCTCAAGGTTGAAGGGAAAGCTTTGATTCAAATAAAATAGAATTTGGGGCTACTTATTTTGGCCAGATAACCTGAAGGAAAACATAATTTGGCTTAATCCCAGTGGTATATATTTTATTTTTATTTCCAAACTGAAAAAAAATGCTTCCTTTGAAAGCTTTGGTAGTAACATTTTTCCAATTTTATCTGTTCAGTACTTCTTAGTCTTGAGCAAGGACCTCTAAAACTGAAGGAAGTTCCTAAGTTCCAGCAAAATATGATAAGCAGTAATAGATGGACTGTGGATGGTATAAAGGGAAATCTGAATCTCAGAGCTAACAGTGATCAATTTACTACAAGCCTGTGGGAGCAAAAAAATCGTATAAGAAAACGGTAGAAACACAGCAGCCAGGAAAGCAAACAAGATGAAACTAGGCCACTCCAAGGATGCAATATTGTTATTTGTTTATGTCTTTTCTGTTAAAGTGAATTAAATGCCCACAGCTGATGAAAGGTTCACCTACCAGTGCTGGAGCTCCTGAGTATCTCATGCTGTTGCAACACTAATTACATTTCATAAAGCTCCAAATATACCATAACTAACATTTATTGGCCAATGAAATGTTGCTGTAAGCTAATAATTACAGATATATGTAGACAATAAAAAGTGGAGCATCAGCCTAGGTGCAGGATGGGAGATTAAATGCTTCTGCTCTTGCTGACTGTTGCTGAGAGGATAAATTTAAGACCAGAAGTGACAGTGCCCCAGGAAAGCCCGCAGGGACAGAGGGAAAAACAAGCAAACAAACAAACATGACTTTGGGGAGTTATGCAGGAAAGAGATATTTACAGCACCCATCTGGAATATACCCAGTGCTCCAAGACTATGGATCCTTCTCTGTCTCTGAAAACAGGAGCTCAAATGGAGGCATTGGGACTGCTGCCTCCAGGTGTTTACACCGAAGTAGAAACCCCCACAACCCCAATGACAGGGGCATTTCCCATTTAGCTGCTAGCACATAACTCCAAACTCCTTTCAGAGAGCTCAGGTCTATACTTTACACAGCACGAATGTCTTTTCCCTGCATTCCCAGTGCATCCCTGCCACCCCCACTGGTGCCATGGGGATGGGTGGTCTCCTATTTCAGGGATGGTTGGAAGTGGGAAGGTGCCTGGCCAAAGCAGAGCTGACATTCCTCCTGTGAACATAAAGCAAATGTTAGACCTTCTGCAAACTTTGCCATGAGTCAAACCAGCCTTCAGAAGTCCCCTGTAGAAACAAAAACCACGAGACCACCTCTTTCCTCTCAGGTGTTTCACCAGGACAAGGATCAATCTGCTTCTCAGACCTCATCCGGGAAAAAACCCAGGAGTCAGTGGCTGATTATTGCTGTTACTTCTATTCACCCAGATGAACTGGAAAAAGTCTGGTTAAATCCAAAAGCGAAGCAGAGGGAGGAATCATCCTACTTCTAAATCTTTTTGTCACTTGGCTGCCAGGTCACATCTTCACTCCTGTTGATTCCCATGTAGCCAGTAAACAGATACTGGGGTTTTTTTCACCCTATAGTGCCCAGAGCTTTATCTGAGCTTGGCTGCCTGGGCACAGATTCTCCCTCTAAGGCTATTACTTCCTTATGTAATGAGATTAAAGCAGACTTAAAAGAGCAGTAAGGAGATGTGGAAGGTCAAAAATGCCATTAACTATAAATAAATGCCTTGTCACTCCGAAGGCACAGCACCACCATGGCTGGGGCAAACCTTCACCTGGCTCAACGGGTAGTGCTGAGCTGGCTGTCACTTTGTGGAAATGTCACCATGGGTGGGAGGGAGGCTGTGAGAAGAGGGATCTATAGGATACTGATATTGTAGGATGATGTTTTCCTGTTCTAGCATCTTTCTGCAAGTAGACACAGGATCTCTGAGTAGCAGGCCAGGCTTGATTATCATTATGACCCTGTGGTGTTTAGGGTTTTGAATAGGGTAGATGCACAGTCTTGCCAGCTACTATCACTGGAGCACCCACAGATCCCATCAAAAGACAACCTGGATGTCCTGTGTCAGGTTAGCAGAAGTAAGTATAAAGCACAGTGACAATGAAGCCCCAAAACTTAGGGGCATTGTGAGGCTTAAAAGATCATACCCATGACCCAAGCAACTATGTCAAGGAGAAAAACTTACTCAGGAGAAAACAAAGAAAATCACATTCAAAAGTGTTTAGGGAACAGCACTGAAGAATTACAAGGAACCCCCCTACTTTCACCCATTTTGTCCCCTGTTGGAACAGCAGATTGTTCAGAGCTACATCTGGAGCTGTAGCGATGATGCTGAAGGGGACACAAAGTGGGATCTGCCTTTAAAAATTACCCATGGCACAGTTATCATTGGACATGTGCATATGCTTATAAGGAGACTTACTGGGTGTATCTACACCATCACCCTGCCTGAGGCTGGACCCAGCCTTGCTCTGCCACGTGCCTTTTGGGAAAAGCTGTCCAGAGGATGACAGGTGAGTCCCCACCCAGATGTGTGTCCCCCTGGTCAACAGGACAGGTAGGATGCTTCAGTCTCAAGACAAAATGAAAACCATGTATAAGCACAATGAGGTGCAAATAAATCCCAACTTTGGAGTCACAAAGTTAGGGGTGTAGGAGTAACAGAAGCAGATCCACCAAGTCCTCCTCTTACACTATCTTCCAAGGTATGCAGCAAGCGGTCTTCTCCATGGCTGCACCTTGTTTTTTCACACTTGGTGTCATAAGGACTGTTCTCTTTCTGATTGATTGCTCTTCCAGAGTCAATGAAGATAGAAGACCGCAGGAGTCCTGAAGAAAAGAAAGATGTTGGTCACCGATTAGTCTTTTTTCTACTTATAGCATAAATATATTCATGCCTGTCCTCTGGGGCAGTTCTGTTATCCACAGTCACTGTCCCCTTTGACAAGCAAGAGGGGACACAGAGATGCTAGATGTCTCTTTCCAGTGCACCTTGAGGAGGGTCTCATCTTTTTCATGTCCTATCCTGTTCCTGCTGAGCCAGGTAAAGTCCATTCAGAGGCTTCCAGCTTTGTACACATTTGAATTCCCCAAGTGACAAGATTTCCCCTCTTAGAGACTGTTCCATGGGCTGAGAAATGCAAGAGTATGAAGCATGACCTAATATTCAAACTAAACACCCCCACTCCCTTAATTTTATCCCATTACTCCTAATTAATCCCCTTTGCAGCAACTGCTCTTCTTTCCTGGCATATATAATTGCTGATTGTTGCCATAGGGCTAATTCCTTATGTAGGGTTGGCATAAATCTATTCTCTAGGGATGTCAAAGCATTTGGGAGGTTAAGATTTGTCTTACTTTAATTCCGTGGGGAAAACATGCTGAAACTATCTAGAAGTTGTCCTATTACCAGTGAGAGAACAAAGGTGCCCTGTGCCAGGCATCATCCTGGTGTAAGAGAGAGGAGATCCCAGGTGTCTGTGGCACCACTCCATTGTATCGGCGTTTGCTCCTGACTCCTACAATTTCCAGGTCATTTTGGTAGCATAAATGATGAAACAAGATGTCAGGCATTGGGGAGCAGCATCCTGTGAATGTAAGCACATAACTCCCATTAATGGGAATGGGAGTTAGGCACAGGCGTTGAGCTGAGGATGCACTCTCTGCTCTGCAGAGCCCACTTGGAAAGTCTGAGTAATCTGTGGTTGATTTTAGTTTCCTCCCCAGAGCTCCTAAGGGAAGGGGATGCATGAGAAAGCTGGTGTACAAGGCATTAGCATCAAGACACAAGTGAAAGAGAGCTCAATGGGATTCTTACTGCTTATGCAGCACAAGTAATGGATGGCCTCCTATAGGAATACTTGACATGTAGGAGTCATGAGCCCAGCCCTTCTGCTCAGTGTAAATCTGGAGCAGTGGTTAGAGCAAAGAGGAACAAAGTTAAAAGCAGAGAAAGAGCTTTGTTCCTTTTCCTTCTTGTGGTCAGGAGATGTTGTTTCTCGCTCCCTTATTCATTTAACTGTTGGCTGAGGGATGCATGCACTGTGTGCCACATTTACATACTTTTCTGCCAACAGTCCACCCCTGCTTCTTTCCTGCCAATCCAGATCACCATAAGTTCTCCATCAGGATCTGGTCACCACCAAAAAGAAGAAATGAAAGCCCCACATTGCAAAGAGGGAGAGACTGGCTGGAGATCAATTCTCACCTGCATGGGATGAGCAAAGGATGATTGATGTTTTGAGCCTACACTGGGAGTCTCAGGAAAATTAATTCATTTTCTGCTCATACTTTAAATTAATTTGGATTATTTAATCCAAATTAGGCTCCTTTATGCACACTCTAATTCAAAATTAAAATGCTGATAATTCAGTTTACCAAATAAATTAATCTCAGCCAAATTAATGCTATGTTAAACTTGAATGAGGGTCTATGAAGAGATTTAATGTGGTTTAATTATCCACTTTACATATCAAAAAAATGCATAAAATATCGCATTAAATGACAAAAACCATGCCTGGAGCAGGAAGGACTGAAAGCCAAAGCCCCTCCTGCCAGAAAAGGGAACTGCATGGCAGTCGAACACTTTCTCCTGAGCTTGGGGAATCTCTGGATTAAATAAAAGTGGAAGAGTTTCAGTGGCTGGAAAACGAGGTCAACCCCTCTTCCCTGACCTTCATAACTCTTGAGAGACACAAGGGATGAAAGTCTCCTGGCTGCTGAGAAGTGCTCCAACCATTGAGTGAGAGCACTCACCTCTCTATTTAGGACACTGACTCTAAGTGTCCATTCCATGCATCTCCCAAGGCTTTGCATAGCAGAAGAGCATCCAACAGCTCAGCTGCTGGGAAGAGACAAAAGAGCTAAGCAAGCATGGCATGTCAGCAAATGGATAAAAGATCTCTGTTGGGATCTCCTGAGAACCCCAGAATGGTGGTGATTATAATAAAATGGAAAACAGCCATTGTAGTGGGAAGGAGAGAGATAGAAAAAACAATTTCACTTCAAATGATCTAAAAATATGAACACAAAGAATGAAGCTGTTTGTAAAGATCTAAGAGATACCTAGGAAAAACGAGCAAAAGTCAAGGCTGAGGTTTTTTAGATCAAATAATTTCTAAACTAATCTGATGCACTTTGGCAGGGTAGATGGAAGAAGAGCAGGAGAGATCATACCTCAGCTTATATCTTTTTATGACAAGGTAGAGATACAAGGTTTAAGTGAAACTGCTATTGGAGTATGCAAAAAATATCTATGAGTATAGTAGTGACTGGTAGCCCACTTGCAAGAAGGAGGTATATATGAAGAAAAAATCTTCAAGGTTCTGACTAGGATGTCACACTATGCAATATTTTCCTTAGCAAGTTGGATGACACCATAACCTTTATGTTTACATATTCATACCCACCACCACAGAGGGAGGGATTACCAGCACACCAGAAAACACAGGGCTAGAGTTCAAAATCCTCCTGGTAAATGCTAGGAATGGTCTGAAGAAACGGGATGCAAATGAGCTTTTGTCTTTAACAGATATCAAGATCAGAGAGGAACAACTGCACGATGTCAAACCAGGAGTGACAGACTGGGTGGCAGCTCTGCAGAGAAGGACTTATGGGTTAGAGCAACTCAGCAGATAGGTGTGAATCAACAGGGTTAGGCTGAAAACAGCAGACACTAGGCTGAGGCATGTAAAGAGCACCATCATCTTTGAGATGTGTGAAGGAAGCCTTCTGCTCTGTTTGCTGCTGGTAAAGGCTTCACTGGAGAACTTTTTCACGGTTTTGGCCACTGTATGTCAGGAGAAGTTTGATTAATGGAAAAGAGAGAAAAGGAGATTTGTAAACCAAACAAAACAAAAACAAAGACACAACAAAAACAACAACAAAAGGCAAAGCCAAACAAACACATGAAAACCAAACACACCCCTACCAGAGCCCCAAACCATGGTTTATGCAGAACAAGAGTAGGGAAGACCAGGGGACATGGAACCACAGTATTTACAAACACCTAAAAAGCAGCTGCAAAGACAAAGGGGATAAACTTTTCCCCTTGACCACAGTGGGAAGCAGATGGAATTGCAGCCCAGATTGAATTAAAGAGGGTTTAACTGGGACAATGGGATAGTTTCCTCACTCAGCAAGTGCTGGGGAAATCTTTGAAATTATCATCACTGTAGGGTTTTAAAATCAGAGAGAAAAGGTCTTGTTTTAATTGAAGGGACATAATAATTGAAAAAAAAAAAAAAGCCACAAAAAGCCTACATGTTTGGTTGAGGTCCCTCACAGTCTTTTTTACACCATAGAGTTTTTAGGTTTGCTTCCACCTTCCATTTGCTCCATATTTGATAGAATAACAGGGGTTTGGCCAGATCACTGTGTGCCTCTACTTATCACTGCTCCCATATGTAAATATAGAGAAAAAAAACACGCAGTCCTTTTCAGGAAAAAAACAATAATGTACCTAGAAAATATGTCTGATTGTGGATCTGCTGGGATGGTGTTGAATTCCGAAAACAGGAGATCATCCACTGTATATTCTGTATAGATACAGAAGATCAGGGTTCTCCAACTTGTTTTGCAAATCTGCAGTAACCATAAAAGAAAGGCTTTGCAGCCTAAACACTTGCCCAATTTTAGCCTTAAATCCTCATTTCTTGGGAGAAAATGATTGAACAAATATAGTTCCTATAAAAATTCCACCCATTTGCAGAAAAGCAAGAACAGTCTCAAGACTTCAGGAGAAGTAACAAACTGTAGGCATCACTTTGACATTGAACCTGCACCCAACTGCTTCTTGCTCAAAGGACAGAAACAAAATGTGTGTAAACACAATGAAAGGAAAATTGTTTATGTGCCACCCCCATACCAGCAACCATGAACTCTGACTGATTTTGCTTACCATCTACTAGGGGAAACAGCTATAGGTCATCTCTGTGATTACCTAACACTCAGGAGAAGCAATAAAGCTCAGCTGGAGGTGGCACACTGCAGTAAAAAGTAAAGCAAGCCCAACTCTCATTTTTGTTTTTCACTACATTACTTCAGTTAACATAGTGCACTGTTAACATTAACTCCTGGCCATATATTGCTTTATAGATAGACAATCAATATTGCAACTGAAATATGATTTTGTTAAAACGTCTAGGGGGCTGTATGCATTTAGCTTTCACACTATTTTCAGAAAATGAACATCAATATAAAAATAATGAGCCTCATAAAATAAAGCCTAGTTCATGTGGCTGAGCTGGCTTTTAAGAAAGGGGGCAGAGATTTATACTAAAGGCATCACAAAGGAAACAGCTTAGAACAACATTCAGCAGCTCTTTCAACCCCAATTGAAGGACATTCAAGGCCAGTGCTGAGACACTCTTTGCTTTTGCTCACCAGGGCAGCTGCTGGGATGGCAACCCGTGGAAACACCAGCAAGAGGAAACTGCAGCAGAGCCTTTGATGGGGATACAAAATCACCTTTTTTATTTGGAGATCATCACAATAAGTCACATGCCTCATTTTTGTAGTTGAGATGCTTCTGCTTATAAAAGATCTCAGGAAGTTCAGCAGAGCCCAAGCTGGTTACTGCAGGGGTGTTACTGTAAGGGTGCTGGTATCAGTGGTGGTGATGCAGAGAAAGTCCTGCTCCCCCAGAGCAAACCAGAGCTTTAGATACTAACCAGTAAACACCGTTGTCTTATAATCTGCTAATTTTTTTGCTTTGTTTTCCTTGGGACAAAAATACCAGGGGTAGGGTTAGGATTGAAGAGGGAAAAAAATGGAGTATTTCATCTCTTTGACAGCCAAGTGATACAAATGTGAACCTTCACATGCTGCAGCTCACAAAACAAGGAGTGTGGTCACGGAAAGTGTGAGTGCCACATGCACAAGATAGTCTATGCTAAACTGCTTAAAACAGAAGCTATACATCAAAGCCAAGAGGAATTAGGACACATGCATTGAAAATGATGCCCTCTCCTTCCCACCCCTATATTTGTCAAGATTTCCTACTACTACTTTTTAAAAAAACTTTCTGAAACATTTGTGGTGAATGAAGAGGTGACAGCATTGCAGAAAGTAATGTTGAAAAGGAAGCCTGTAAAACCACTGAATGACAGGAACCTGAATCAGACCAGATGGGGGACAGGTCCCTTTAGGATCAGATCTCTTTTAATTCATCTAAAGCAAGTCTTCCCCTGACCCCTCCAGCTCTTCTCACAGGATATCTTCATTCAGAAATGAAGGTACCAAAACACTTTCCTAAGCTGTGAAAAATCTTCTGTTCCTGGCTTTCCCTTTTCACTCAGGGGACATGGCTGCCTGGGATGTCACCAAGGAAAAGACAGTCAAATGTGGATTTCAGCTGTGACATTTCCAGTTACACCTCTGAATCAGCTAACTCTGACCATGGTGTGGTCATTGGTTTTGGCAGAAGAGCAGGAAGCACCACAACAAGCTCTGCTCAAGATCAGATGGGTATCAGCCCATCAGTGACCCCCTCAGCAGAAAAACAGGTTAAACCTGTGCACGTACCAAGAACGAGCTTCATGTACTTCAGGTCAGAAGAGCCTGAAGCTGCTTATACCTTGTACATAGTAAAAGTCCACCTGAGCTTAGCTTTTCTTTTTTCTGTTTTTGGGTGGGTGGCTGATATGAATTTACAGATAATTTCATTTGCTCCAAACCAAATAAAACATGCTGGGATATTTTAAAAAACAATCAATCATTTTGAGTTTTCAATTAGGGATGCGCATAGACTGTACAACTTGCCACCTCAGCTGGGCAGGAGGGTCTGATTAAAAATCTTCCCTTTTTGCAGGTGTTGTACAGCACCAGCTGGTTTCTGCTTGCCTCAGGGAAAGTTCTTTCATCTATCACATGTTGTGTTACTGGTGGATTATGTCATATCAAATCCAATTACCTCATATCATGTCAGCTCCTGACATAATGCAACTGAACATTCTTGTGAGGTGCAGCTCAATGCAGCAGAACGTGTCTGAAATGTTTAAAAGATGCAGCATTGCCTACACCTGTGGGCTGGCTTTGGGTGCTAAAGTGCCTCTCAGCAGCTGTCTCGTTCGTGTCTTTTGCAGAAGCAAACTTTGAATCAACTACCCAGCCCAGGGTAACCTCTACATGGACTCAAAAGCTGCTCTGAATAATCAAACATCATCCCCAAATCCATTTGGAGAGGAACTCCTAACAGCAAATGGCCCCCTCCTCCTACTTCAAAATGCTCAGTTCACTGTACAGCCCAGGCACAGGGGGAATCAGCCACGGGGACACAGATAAGGATGGAGGAAGGCTCCAGAAAGGCTGCTGCAAACAGAAACACAGGCAGACAAATCTCCTTCAAAAGGCAAGCCAAGGAATAGCCCAGAGCCTGCTTAAATCTGGCCTGTCTGTTCAATGTTTGTTTACATGTTTTCTTTCCTTTCCTCATTTGCCCAAGAAAGGCAAGCTCCCAGGGAAGGAATTTAATCACTATCCTCTCTTATTTTAAAAGTGTGTCTGAAAAGAAGCTCCTGGGAGGATGACAAGACTGCTGTCCTTTCCTGCTGTGAGCACGGGGAACGGATTCCCCTTAATCTTCAATCCTGCCACTCCACAAAGCATTCTCCATCAGATGCACAGGTGATTGGGAGCCTGAAGCTGTCTCCTCCTCCTTGCACATTTTCCATCTCAAAACCATTTTCAGCTCCAAAATCAGACATTCTGCATGTCTTCCCCCCCCAAAAAAAAAGGCGTTAACTAAGCAGGATGGTACAGACCTCAACCTCCCATTGCCCACACCAGTTCCCATAAGCTAACCTTTATTCTTATAGGAGTTACTCCAACATTTCTGGAGGTAGTTCTGCTGCTGCAAAGAGCTGAAGAGAGAGCTTAGAGGTGAGAAAATGTCCTGGTTTGGCATGAAGAGGTTCTCCCTTCAAAGCCAGCAAACTTTGCCATACCCTACACGCCTTGCACAACCTTACAAATTACCAGGGGCAGGAGATGTGACTTCACTTATTTGTGAAGTATATAACATAACATGGCCCAATTGTTCCTGATCTATTTTGCAACTGCAATATTAAGTAATCATGTTATGACCTTTTGTTGCTAACAACACCAGGGTGATGAGGATTTTGGCACAGGATGAGCAATGTGTCCTGGGTGATTGCCATTGTACCCCTGTTATTTCAATCACTTTACAAAAGACCAGCTGAAGAAATGTGATCACAGTGCAGATTTGGAGACACACTAAAATGATTTGAGTCTCCTTCCTATATCACACAAAACTTATACGTTCATGTCCTACTCTGGCTATCTTACAGCTCCAGAGGGGGAACTTTAGGCCCTCAACAAGGATTCAGCTGTGTTAAAAAGCCATCCCAAGTCAGTGCTGCTGGCTAAATTCTGGACTGGGCAGAAGCTGAGTTGTTCTGTGGAAAGGAGACACAAGAGAATGACAGTCCAGCCTGCTTATTAAGTGATGCTCCCATGCAAAGCCTATTAACAGAGCTTCTCCCTGCAAGCAGAAGAAAGACACTTCAGGTTTCTGTTACCTATAAGTGCTTAGAGGTGCATGTCAGGTCCTAGGCACCACGTAAGACAGTTCTATGCAGTTGTTCAAGAAAGAGCTCCTGAAGAGGAACAGTGCAGTGAGGCTAGCACAAAGACAATACCTGAATTAATCAGTTAGGACACTTTGTACAGGTCAAGACCTCCTCAAACACCTGTCTCCCATTGTAGTCTGCACAGCAACGTGAGGAAACAGTCTGAGTGCAGAGGTTCACAAGACTTGCCATCCCATAGATCACATCATTCAATAGATTCTTGGAGTTTTGGTAGCTTTGGCCAGCAGCCTCCTGAAATAGAGGATTGTATGGGAGTCCTGGAGGTGGAGCACACACGAGGTTTATGTAGGTTCTGGGGATAATGGTGAGAATACAGTAAGCTCAGAAGATTTACAGATTTGACCTGATATCCCAAACTCATCTGACCTTGCTAATCTTCTGCATTTCCAAGATCACTTATGATAAAGGGGACCATGAATTAGATGGAATAGTTTTACACAACTTTTAGTAGCAAAAGGTGCTGTAATTTATGAAGTCTTTTCTTCCTAGTGGAACAGTGAGCGGCAAGACTACGGGGTTTTGACAGGTACCATATAACATTAAAGCAAACACTGAGATAACAGAAATCACATTTAACTGCCAATGAAGAAGAGAAAAGCCCAGCAGTTCTTATCTCAGCTTTATTGGTCCCCGTGAAATGCTGTTAGCTTTTACTATTGTTGATGCACCCAATGTCCATTCCCATAATTTGTGCTGCCTTACTTACCACCCAAATGAGAACGTGAGAAGAATCCATGTGCATTTGAGGCACAGAAATTAAAGCAATTAGAGAGAGAGAGCATCACTGCATGCAAGTTCTTGCTGTGTATTAGAGCTGAGGTGTTTATTAGAGCTGGAGTGGTGAGGGAAATTTATGGATGGTTACATGGAAGGCAGGGACCCTTGCACTTGAATTTGGGGACAAATCTAAGCTCTACATGTGCTCTCCTTGCAGTGATCAACAAAACTCTATTGTAATTTTCATTAAGAGCTTCCAAATACTCACCTATATTCTGAATTCCTGGACAATCAACATCAGATCAACATCAGATCCCAACACCTTTCTCATGCAAGAAGTCTCTAAGGTCCTGCCTTCAACATGATCTAGGACATATATCAAAAATTCTCCAGTGAGCACTGAATGAGCCACCTCACAGCCAGAAGCCATAGCTGGACCATTGTGAGTGTGCTACATAGTCCTGCTGAGAAATGGGGCTTGTTAGAGTGGGCACAGCACATCACTGATGTGCCCTTGGATGCCAGACAGACCCCAAAGGTGGGCCAAATACTGAATTGCCCTGCACATATCAGGTCTGTTCTGGCCAAAGGTAAAAAAACAAACAAACAAACAAGTAAATAGGACAGACAGGAAGGAAAGGAGGAAAAGGAGCAAATATGCCTAAAATGACAAGACAGCACAGCAGCACAGTCCTCTTCTACCACAGGGTCACAAGTACCACAAGGACAACTCGAACGATTTTTAAGCTCTCGTATATCAAACCCACCACGTCAGTGACCATCAGAATATTAAGAATAAAGACTATCCTGCCCATTTAAGACAGGGCTAACATCTTCCCACAAGGCCCCTTTTAACCCCTATAGCACCTGGCTTAGTTCAAACAGTAATCTTGTTGATGGTCTCCTGAGGAGTCCCAGCTGATGGACTCATTTCCATTTAGATGTCAAAGTAGCAAAGCATCTATGAACTTCATAATCTTTATCATCTTCAGCCCAGGGAGCCAGAGGCAATTGTATTTCTGTTCAAGCAAGAAAAACACTTGAAACACCAACATAGGTAAAAATACTTAACTCTTTCAACTCCCAGTCAATATCCAATGGAGCTGTCATGCTTCACACACAATTGCTGTTTGAACAACCAGTGGGATGAAAGGCACCCTTTTATATTAGGAACAAGTGGAAGTGCTAAAGCATTGAATCAAGCAACCTTTATTTTCATGCAATAGGACAAGGAAGAGAAAGCAAGAACCCAGCTAGTTCTGCTGGATTTGGAGACTTGATTCCCCACAGCAGCAATTAGCTCAAGGAGACAGTTTTCTGGATGAGCAAAAAGCCCAGAATCACCATACACATCAGACAGTGCAGACCAGGAGCATCATCAGGGGATATTTATCCAGACACAGTTGTCAGATAAGCTTTTACAAGCTTAAAGAGTCAACCTGTACAGCACCTACATTAGTATTTTTTTCTATCTAGTAAAAATTCTGACTCAGAAAGGGGCTGATCTGTCTCAGCCCTCATTATTGTTCCAGGCTTTGAAAAACGAAGTGAAAATTGCAGGGGTGCTTGAATGGCTGGTTTCTCTCTCCAAGTTTTCACTCCCAGGTGCTTAGTTTTAGAAGGAGCAATAGAGTTGGATGCATGCACCTAATGCAGCTTTGCACTAACTCAGCATCTCTTCATTCCACCCCTAGAGCTGGGCCACTGTGCAACTCATCACTTAATGTCATGCCAAGGCATTCTGAACAGCTACCTCCAGGTTAGCAGGAGTGTACCAGCTCTGTATTGATCATTTGTCAAATATCATACACATGGATTTGCAGCTGGTTAAGAAGCACTTCCTCTAAAAGTCAATATTTATTCATTAACAACCTTTTAGCTGGTTAATTGAAAGTGACAGGATGCGTTTTGCCTAACAGATTGAATTTTACTGAGTAATTTCTAATTTACAGTAAATATGATTGAAAATAAAAGTTCATTTCTAGTATCAGTTTGAAAATGGTTTGTGCTTCCAACAGTTGGACCCTAGGGAACTGCCGGGCACCGATTTATTTGTGTGCATGTCCATGTTTTTTGAATTACAGCAATTGGCTGAGTTTGGTTCTTAATTCTGGGTGTCAGAGCAAAGGGACCTTGTGGTGAAGGTGACAGCAAATAGTGTTAAAGAGTGATTGTTCTGCTATTTCACCTCCTGGCTTCTTTTTTTAAGCAGGATTAGATATATTTTTCCCTCTCCCTCCAGCATCTCTTATACATTTAAAAACCTAAGCACCTAGGGGTTAATATCCTCCAGATAATAGCATAACAGAGATTTTAAAAAAACAAGTCAGATACAGAGAACTCTGCTTGCATTGTGGAAACACTTACAAATGGGCACAGAAAGGAATAATAGGTGTAGAGATGTTTTATTCCCTCGGTAACAAAGGCATGCAGCTTGTTAGCATGCTGAGCTCCTGCTTTCCCCTTGGCTCCTCTCACTCTTGCAGGTGAAGAGCATGATCCCTTTTGCTTGAAGTGTATGTTATAGAGCAGAAGAGAGGCTGAAGCCTCCCAGACTGTACCTGCAGCTCAGCCAAACTCTCCTGGGGTGTGGGAGCTGCTCTGAAGGCTAAGTCTGTAAAGGTACCCTCATAGACTCTACTTTATTGTTGTCCAGCAAGGTTATACCCAATGTGCTCCATTTCCCAAAGGAAGCGTTTTCCTCTGATGCCACCAGCCTTGCAAACTCATCCCTAGTTTTGGATGTCCAGTGGTTTGTGTATCAGGGAACAAGAAATTGTCCAGAGCTTGAGTTCAGGAAACAAACTCATTGAGGACACAGGAACTGTCTCTCTCAAGAGCTGGTGGGAGCAGAGGAGTTCCATGGCCCATCATGCAGGGAGGGACACAGCAGGCTGCAGCTTATCTACACTAATTTAAATATCCAAAAGAACTGAGACAGAGAATTCTAGAATGGTTTGTGTTGGAAGGGACCATAAAGGTCACCTAGTTCCAAGCCCCCTGCCATAGGCAGGGACACCTCCTACTGGATGGGGTTGCTCTAAGCCCCATCCAATCTGGCCTTGAACACCCCCCTGGAGTGGGGTGGGGGAGCAGCCACAACCACCCTGGGCAACCCGTGCTAGTGTCTCACCACCTTCACACTAAAGAATTTCTTCCTAATGTTTAGCCTAAATTCCCCCTCTTCCAGCTTAAAACTATTCCCCCTTGTCCTATCACTACACACCCTCATAAAAAGTCCTCCCCAGCTTTCCTGTAGTCTCTTCAGGTACTGAAAGACCTCTATAAGGTCTCCTTGGAGCCTTCTCTTTCCACATTCACCCTCAGCCTACTTTGCATCTGGCAAGGAGGGAAGTGATCTCATCCTAAAATAAGCATTGAAGTAAAAAGAGGTCAGAAGAACTGTCCTCTAGAAAGGGACATTTTCCTCCATGAAGAAAATGTAAAGACGATCCTTGAGTGGTTGTTCCAGTGAATATAAAAGAAACCTGCAATCACCACCTTTAAACTTCAGCACATCTAAACTTGGCCACTGAGAGCATATCTAAAGCAGATTAAATGACTCCTGTTTTTAATTGATCCATTACTCCACTGAAATCCTTTGAACCTGAGCATAAATTCACCAGGCAGCTCCTGTACGAGGCTGAGCTGCAGAGGCAGAAGCTTCCCCAGCTGCTGGAGCAGGCAGCTGTACCTCTGATTACAGGTAGTTAGCAGATCAGAGCAACAAAAACATTATATTTGTTAACTGAGATATTTCTCAGAGTCAGAGCCATGCTTCTTGATCTCCATACAAACGGGTAATGAGTTATGAAGATAATCCATGCACAGCATTTAAATACTGGGCAGAATTCATACACGATTTAATTAATAATCACTATCTCGGGTGGGAGGGAAGGCATTACATAATTGCAGCAGCTTTACATGTCAGCAGACATTGCTTAGGATTTGCTTTTTTTGACAATCTTCCTGTACTAAGACAGCTAGCATGGATATAGCAGGGAACACAAGGGGGACAGTCCTTCACGGGACAGCTTGTCCCTGTTTTCTGGCTAGTTTCTAGGAGTCCCCTTTCTTTCAAAGGAGAGAACCAGGGGAAGAAGGTTATGCTATGCAAATCCTGGGAGCATGTTACCCATTTGTACCCACTCCCAATTCCCTATCACATAAGCACTAACATCAGGAATGTACCATAACAAGGAATTTTCATGTATGAGTCCTAAAACAGGGTAATATTTATCAAGTTGTGTTTCTTCTTTCTTTATCCAGGTCCTATTAGGTTTCACCATAGATCTTTGTGATTTTATGGTGGATTTGATAATAAGTCTAATTATGAAAGCCAAGAGATTCTCTTTTTCTTCTTTTTCTTATACTTCTTTTCCTTCTACTCCAGTCACTCATCCCACCAGAAAAGAAAAAACAGCTCTTCATCTGGCTACAACCAACATGCAGCCACCGTTCACTTTTCCTACAGTAGAGCTGATGTGTTCACTCTTCACCTAAGAGACAAATACCCATCAAGATGCTGTTATAAATGGATGGAGAAAAGAACTACATCTTCCTCCTTTGGCATTTTGAGACCTCACAGAGAAAGATGAAGTACAAGCACTCCAGAATTTCAGCACTACTACTTCTCTAATGACCTTTAATGATGGGTAGGAACTTACAAGTTTATTCAACAATTTTTGTGAACATTACTAGAGCTGACTGTCCAGTTATCCCAGTAACCTGTTCTTCTGCAGACACCCAGACTGTATCTTCTGTCCTTTCACCAGCTCTACCTATCACAAAGCCAATACCTGGAGGTGTCTTCTCCAGGCAGCGAGTGTCATGGGTCAGCTTTTGGGATTTCAAATGTGTGCCTTAGGATTGTTTTCACTGTGTGAATCCTGGAGGTAGGTAAAGAAATGCTTACCCCCTCCTGAGCACCCAAACCTCTCAGTTCATCTCTTAACTCATTACTTTACCTGATACAATGCTGGGACAGTAACAGGGATAAATACTTCAGTCCTCTAACCAGTTTATCACTAGCTTGCCATGACTTTTGCTTCACAAACGAGAGGTTCTATTTCAACATTTTGCTTCCTGAACAAGCCCCTGAAATCCTGGTAATTCTCACAGTACAAGGTCCCACATGGATTAATAACCTCATTCAAGGACACTGGTAGCTCATCCAATATTTTTTATAGATCAGGAGACAAGAAATGCCATCCTTCCAGTGTGACAGTGTGTTACAGGGATGGGAGCAGGATGTTAAAACAGCATGTTGGCCTCAGGGGAGAGTGGTATCACTGCCAAGTACCACAGCTCAGCCTGGAGACAGACCACTTTTGTTTTAAATCTCTCTGGCTACATTTCCTTCAGGATGATGCAATCCTCAAAGCAAATGAGTGTACACAGGGATCTCCATTGCACTGGAATGGGTCATTAGAAAGAACCTATTTTTAACGGTGTTTTACCAGGGCTATGACAGAGTCAGCGAGTCAGCTGAATACAGAGATGTTGCTCCTCTGCAGTAGCTCAGGCAGTGCCAGAAATCCAGACCCTGTGAATAGTCTTTGAGTCTTTGTTGTTCTTTAAATGTCCTCAGTATAGAAGTGGAAAAAAGGAGGGGAGTGGGGAAAGGATGCTCTGACTGCAGATCAACCTGAATCGAAGGCTAATTTTTTTTCCCCTGCTTATATTGGTCCTGTTGCACAAGAAAGACTTAGCTCCACAACTTTTAAGGATGCTTGAAGTGAGGTTTTGTTCTTGAAAATCCCCACCTCTCCTCTCTCCAATTCCTACAAAAGAGACTATTGACTATCACAGGACTTGGGACACCAGATTTCAGTTGTCACTGCCAGAGATCTCCTGGGTGACCCTTGTGGCAAGATATTTAGGCTGGCTCTTAAGGCTGCTTTCAACAGGAGAATATATCTGAAGTCCTGAGCTCCAGCTGATGCCTCAGTTGCTCACTTCCAAGTGCCTTCTATTTTCTCTGGCTGAAAAAAGCATGATTACACCACAGTGCAAAAGAAAGTCATATGATGGTCCTCAACAGGAATCTCAGCGGTGAGGTGAAAAGCAACCTTGCTGGGGATTGAAAGTATCAGCATAAGGAAAACAGTAGACATGTGAGTTGTCAGCTCTTAAGACGTGGTAATTCACTATGGTCTGTGTTTAAGAGACCTTCTCTGGAGTTTTCTTAAATGGGACAAACTGCTTCCCCAGCAAGAAGCCAAAAAAAGCTGGCTTTCCTCCTGGAATTGATTACTCTCTCTAGAGATAGGAGAGGAGTCATCATATCCAGAGCAAACTAGAGGGAGGTGGGTATGTGTTGTCAACAGAGCTGTAAGAAACTGGGGAAAACTGCCTGAGGAAGCAGGCCGACTTGTATTTCTTCTTAGAAAGGTCATCAAGATTAGGACTCTTGGGGAAGCTTCATTAAAGTCAGCAGAAAAAAATTACAAGTGGGGACATTAATCTGGGCAGCAAGAAATGAAACATACACAGAAAAAGACCCTGAAGTCAGTTAAAAGTGCTCCAAGACAAAGATGGTGTCCCAGCTGCAGTGATGTGAGAAGTCAGGGGCAGGGAAGGTCTCATATGGAATAAGGAGGTGCCTGTCCTTCCTGTTGGTGGACACTGCCTCAATCTGCAGACACACAGACTGATGAAGCACTTGGAAATGAACCTGGAGATGAGGAACTACCCCATGGTTCTCACCAGGTGTGCAGTGTTTAATGGAACACCATGGGTCAAGGCTGGTTGCAAACTGATCTTGCCAAGATACGCAGCAGTCTCTGCAGAGGTTAAGTCTCTCCCACTGATGAACAGGCAAAGTGAAAGCCTCCTGCTGAGGGGAAGCAGGCTGGTGAAAATATAAATATTTAACTGGAAAATAGCTGTCTGCATTGAATGATGGGTTTGTGGTTTTTTTTAAATCAGACAAACCAAAGAAATGCTGACAGACTTGCTCTTCTTCTTCATCAAACTACTAAAAAAGCCAGAGGTTAGGATGCTGGGCTTGTGACACCTCACAACCCAGAGTAAACCTTGCAGGTCCAAGGCAAGTGTCTTGTACATATTACTTCATAGTTGGCAGGAGCCATCTTTTTTCATCATTTTTACCTTGAGAAACACACCCTTCAAAAGTCTCACAGAGAAATATTCCTTTCTGGAAAAAAAATTTTCTTTTGAAAGTTGGGGGTTTCCTGAGTCATAATTTCTTTGGAAGATTTCCATTAAGATCAAACCATAATAGAAGTGAAGAAACTGCATTTTTAAAGCTCAGATCCACTTTAAAAGCTCAGTTGCCTTCAAAGACAACCCCTGAAGATATAACTTTCTCCTTGGTTTTTGCTGCACAAAGTGAGCCAGGATTGAAACCTTGGACCAATGCACCACTGCATGTCACTAAGGCCCCATTTCAGCTGGATTTCAGCTTTGCTGTCTAAGCCTATGGCAGCTTCACTATCCTAGGTGGAGCTTAAAGCAGCAAAAAATGTAAGAATAGAAAATGACCTTAAGCTGCTCCTGATCATTTTCTCGGGGGATTATAAGTTATAAATAGAGCACCCCTACTAAGAAATACCAAAGAGGCCTCTTCTCCCCAAGAAGGGCAATAGAAGACCTCCTGTTCATCCCAAACCAGGACACCAGGGCAGGACCAGGCTGGTACAGGGTGACTGGCACCAGAGGAGCCAGCTTGCCAGACACAACCGTGTGATGCTCTAAGAAAAGGTGTGAGTCAGACAACTCCCCTCTTTTCATCTTTGTGATTTCTAGCACTACCTAAAAAAGAACCTGACACCAAAGAGGCATGAGACAGCACGTCAGAACAGAGGCTAATTTAGGGCAATTTGGGGCTGTTTTCTGCATATTCAGACAAAAAAAAAAAAAAATTAAGAAAGAAGAGGGGTTGATCCTGGACTGTTAATAGTTTTTAGGTAGCTCTGTTCTGGTAGGGGACCATAAATCACCCAGTCCCCAAGTGCTGAGCAGGGAAAACATTGGCATCTCAATGCCCCCTCCACCACTTTGCAGGGTCAAAGAGCCATACACTCTGTCACCCTCCATTTCCAGATTCACATGCCCAGAAATGAACAGGGCAAGTCTGGCAGAACAAACTAGAAGTCTCAGTGTGCACTGCTGACTTGAAGGCTCTTCCTGAAGAGCTGCCAGCTCTCTTCTTGGGCAATGCAGTTACTTTCTTAAATGCTTTTTGTACATCATTGCCACACACATGCATAGAGAAAGATGCCTATGAGCATGCACAGTTAGGAGAGGATGCTAAAAGCCGCTGGTATTGCATCATTTTTTGGCCTGATTCCTACCTGCCTTGCACTCTCCAGCCAGCCCTTATTTCCGTGCTGACACAAGAAAGCTGCCAGCCTGTTCCTCTACGTTCATAGCAATTTGCAGCTCTGATCTAGGGGACCCACAAAGGACAGAGAGCTCTGCCCCCTGTTTTGCAGGGTACCCAGAAACCCAGGTCATACAGAGTTAGGTGACACGGTTTTTTGCCAGTTCCTCCTTTCAAGGCTGCTGTGTGCTACTTGAATGATTAAGAAGACAAAAGTACAGGTACCTTTGCTTAAAAAAGAAATCAAAGAAGCAGAACTATTTGCAAAAGCTACTTTTTTTTTTATCCTGAAAGACGAATATAATTAATGGCCCTTTATGTAGCACTAAATATGGAAAGTAAATGAGCACTCTCTGATCTCCAGACTTTTGTGTTTATTTCTCTATTTTGCTATGGCTGGGGGACAAGAGTTGCTTTTCCCAACAAGCAGGGCCTCTCACAATAGCAGGTAATTAGTCAAGGGGCCCAAAGGGATCGAATCTTGTCAAGGGAAACTCATTTATAGAGTCAGGTGATTAAGCCACATGATTGCAGCTGAACACTGCAGTAGCCAATTGAGATACAACTGCACGCCTGTCACACGCCCTGGGTGGCGTTGGGAAATCACTATTTTCAGGCGACTCTGTTCCCCTGAATAAAAAAAAAAAACCAACAAAAAACCCAAACAAAACTGCAGCACATAAGTTTGGGGATCCAAGCAGGAACTGCATGCTAGGGTAGGGGAGTGAATGGGAGGCTGACTCTCACCTGCTGCAGGGGAGTGATGCTGCATGGTCCCTGCCTGGGAGGGGAAAGGATTTGTGCAGCGACTTTCCCCGGGATGACCATAAAGTTTCTCACAATAACAACCCTCTTCCTGGGAAGATTGTGGGTCTGTTTATAAATATTACCTATAAATAACCCTCATGCTACCCCATGTGAGCTGCCCAAGAGCTATAATTAGGGCTGTGATGAATCCACATTATTATGGACGCGCCGGACACCAAATATCAGGCTTTAAATTTCCACGGATGCCAAATGCGAACGTGGCAGGTCAGACACCCTACTCCATTTGTTGAAAATAAATGTCTTATTTACGTTGCCCTGGTTGTAATCTCTATCCCCAAGCTGCTATTATTAACTTACATGAGTTTTCTCACTGAGCTGCATCGGATAGCCAAGCAGGAGACAAAGATCTTCGGGGAGGCAGGAATGTCACGGGAGAGGCAGGATTAGGAGCACGCTCTACTTAGAGAATTATTTTCAAAGGCTGTGGATGTTTAGGCCTTTTTTATCTCCCTAAGAGGAGCACAGTTTCTCTCTGCCTCTAGAAACAGAGGCACAGCCAGCTATTTTTACAGTGTAATTCCCTGTACACGGAGAGCACAGGCAGATTTCATGTGCTGAAACAGGGACAATATTCTGCTGGCCCCAGCACTGCCAGAACTCTGTTGCCCCCATGCACAGCTGGTCCATGTCCACCACCTCTGAGCCCACCCTCCAGCACAGGTTTGCCCTCCATGGATCTGGTTTGCAGCCAGCCCTGAACTCTGCTCCAGAGTGCTCTGGCAGGGGAAGAGCATGGACCTAAAATCCTATTCATGCAGGCTGGACAAAGGAAATGGAAGCCCAGCTCTCCCTAAAAACTGTGGAGGTGTTGAATTTAAGCCACTTACTGCTGATGATACAGACTGAAGTTGAAACAGTTGGGAGGATTGTCCTGCCTTGCACCTGCCCATGGGTCCAAGCATCATCTCACAAGGCAGACACGAGCCCTGAGCTTTGTGCTGAAGTGAGTGTAAATTTGGAATTTTCCAAGAGCCACCCAGAACTTTTATCTTCTGATACCAGAAGCTGAAGCTGCAGCATCAAATGGGGAGTGAGATACTGTCCTGCAGAGCCTTCCCCACTGTGTGCCAAAGAGACTTTCCTCCAGGGTAATTTAAAACCAAAGTCTGATTATTCTTTGTTTTGGGAACCATCCCAATTAAAATGGTCTGTCACAAACTAAGCTAGGAGCTTAAAGTCTTTGCATCTGGGGCCGTGACATGAGCTCTTCCTCACAAACACAGGTCCCAGGGAAGGGTTCCCAGCCAGGGAAGAGACAGTACTGCTAAGTACAGTCATAAAGATGGAGAAAGTCAGGGTTGAACTTACCTTCACCTCTGTGTCTGCAAAACGTCTAACTGCATGCATAAGCACCTTGTTTGCACAGGCAAATATGGGTTTAACATGCACAGCCAGGCTCCATTAAGTAATTTTACAGTCAGTATGTACGTGTCAACCTCTCAAGATTTGTCCTCAAACATCCTTTAAGATTCCAGAGTGTATCCATCCAAGAGCCAAAGCAACTTCTGCATTTGCACTTGTCATGAAGTGCCTCCTCAGTGGAAACAAAGCAGAACCAGCTTCATCCTTTCCATTTTATTTGACTGGAATTGGGAAGGGTTAGAGCTAGAAATGCTGTTCACCCAGGAGCTCCACACAGCTCTTGAGCATTGGGATGAAATACCACTCTTAGCACTCAGAGATGACAGCCAGTAGCCTTGAGAAGCTGACTTGAAACCTTCCTCACCAGCCTGGAGCTCTGTCTGTAGCTGGAGGTATGCAGGTATTCTGGTGGGACGTGCAGAAATGTAGGGTGCCATGAGGTGTGCAGGCTGGGGGATGGCAGGTCAGGCTGGGGGCACCAGGGAGGCTTTCTCCATCACTCATTTTTAAAATCCTTTGTCATGCACAACCACCCTTCAGCTGTGACATTTAAATCCCCAGAGGCCATGAGAGGCCAGGGCAGTGGGTAGGTATTCAGGTTAAACATATATGGCATGTTTTCATAGAATCTTTACTTTTGTCCTTTATGGTCTCCCCTTTTCTTCCCTCCCGCTCTCATCATCCTCTGGGCTCACCAGACAGTCTCAGGGGGCTGTAGGATGTATTTCTTCATCTCCCCTCCAACTTTCCAAACTGCATCTGATGTCACAAGACCAAGAACTCCAAATGCTGCTCCCGTTGCCCTTGCAATGATACAGCTGAACCAAAGGCAGCAGCAGTGTGGTGGAGGCTGTTGAACAACCAAAGCCCAGCCCTGAGGACCAGTGGTCCAGCTCATGGTTGCTGTAACACATCTTCATTTATAGATTTCTGTGCAAACAGATCAAGGCCATCAGCATAAAGGTTGCACAAATATGTGTATATTCTCCCGTGCTAAAAGAAGGGAAGAAAGAGACAGCAGATCTTAGTATGGAGATGTACTGATGACCAGTTATTGACACTGAGACACTGACATCATCAAAGCATGTTATTTAGGATATTTGAGCTCTGGATAACTAGCAAAAGGGATGGTAATATACCATTCTGAATTGATACAGCCTGTCCAGTCAATGCTAACATAAAGCCAAATTCAATAAAGCTGCTTTCTTCATCATGACAAAGGCTTACAACAAGCAAGGTATTAAACACTGAAAAGTAAAGCACCCAGGATAAAAGGGGCAGATAAATCTGACCAACCTCCATTGAGAGGAGGTGGTCTCCTATCTGGAGACCACAGCCAGCTGAGGGGGCAGAGTCAGGCAGCCCAGTGAAGTCCTCACCCCCTCCCTAAAGTCAGTGGCACATCTGCTATTATTGTTAGTGAAGCAGGATCTCAGCCTTTACTCCTAAGGGTTCCACAAATTATCCACAGTCAGCTGTTGGAAACTCCCTCATGTAGAATTACGTTTTCAAATTCAGGAGTAGGGACAACCCAACCTGAGCTATCTAGAGATGGTTTTGTCCCCATAAAGTGCCAAGCACCTCTCCTGGGACAGCGCCATCCTGAAATGAACATCACCCTGAAATTACCAACCACCGTGGGCCACACTTTCCATAACTGTTCCCAGATCACCTGCCAAGTTCACAGCAAATGATCCAATTCGAGAGGAAACCAGCATCTTTTTCTTCCTCCCTTGAAGATCATACAGCCCATGTTCAACCTGCAGCTGGTGGGAGTTTTCGTGTTTAAAAATATACGTCCCCATCCTCTCTCACATCCATGGAAGGCTCACACATGACGAGCATTTATTAAAGCTCCTCACTCGGAGGCGAGCGGCTGTTCCAGACGGATTGTTGCAGGAGAGCTGGTGATGGAGGAGGTGAGCACAGACCCACGCTGTCCCCGAAGGTGCCTCTGCTCAGCTGTGCACACTGGGTGGGATTTCTCTCCCTCCTGGGCTCCCATCTCTTGGAGCAGCAGCAGGAGGAACCGTGCTGGGGCCCTGTCCTGGTCCTTATGTTCTTCCTCCCGGTTGCTGTCTTGTTTGTCCGTATTGTTCTGCTTCTTAGTTAATGATGAGCTCTGATGCACTTAAACACTGACACAGCCAGGGCCACTGACTGCAGAGATATATTTTTATTATTTCTTTTGTATGGTGCTTCATTTACAGTGGTTCATATCATACCAGGAATCAGTTTTAAACACACTCCAGGGTCTCTTCTTCCTATTCACTGCATCCCATTAATGCATCCTGAAAAGGATTCTCACAGGCACATGCTTTCTGTGGTTACTATTTTTTGCCCTTTCTTCCCTTTACCAATCTGCATCTCTCCACCCTGCTGGGGAACTAAGGCCATTGTTGCTATTTAAAACAGCTTCGTTTTGGTCTGTGCTCTGAAGGCTGGACGCTGGCCCATCACTTCCCCACCTGCTTGGATAGTCTCTGCTTGGGATTGAAATCCCTCATTATGTCTTTCACTTCAATGACATGGATCTGCTGGGGAATCAGGACCATAAATAATAGGCAATCCGTGTGGTCCTGCCTCCATAAGTACTAAATCAATGTGGCCTTTGAACTAATCCAATTGGCTCACTAAAACTGAGAAACAGTGGCTTTGTCTCCACCATTGTAAGAGGGTGGACTTGGTTTCTCCTCTAGCTCACAGCATCAGTCCTCAGCCACAGGTACAAACAGATGCAACTCCACTGACTGAGCCACATTTCCACTTCCAGCTGTGCTCACCCTGCTGCAGGATCTGGGATGGGAGCTTGGGGGCTGAGGGAGTAAGAAAAGAGCAATCAAAACACAATTTTAAGCCTTCTTATATATCTATAGATCATATATATAAGATATGGGGAGAAAACCAGCTTCTGTGCAAGTTCAGGAAGACCAACCTCCACCAGCTGTGACCCCTCTCATATTCAGCTCCCTCCAGCCCATGCACAGAGGAAATGCAAATAGAGGCTGCCTCATCTTTATGCCACCTGAACATTAAGATGACAAGGCAATCTCTGAGTGCAAGTCTAAAATAGTTCTCCATCCTTTTAGTGTTGCTGGAGGAATTTAAGAGACAGATCTAAGTGCTTGGGTCCAGCCCATTACGTTCAACAGAGCCGCATCCACTTGCAGCCGTGTTACATTTGACTCCTGTAAAACACATTGACATGGGGATTAAATGAGTTTCTATAGGTCTTAGGGTTGTATACAAAAGCACAATGATCTCAGATCCATCTGCTCCCCAAGGCCTGAACGTGAAATCTGCTTCCAATCTTATGTTTTATGCTTATTGCTGTCATGCTGTTTATACACCCGAATGCTGCACAGTCTCGTTTTGTTTAACATAAACAACAACTATGCACCGTCTGCTGAAACTTTGTCAACTGCCTCTTCCTTCTGTCTGGATAATGAAAAGACACAACCTAACAAATGCATCTTATTCTAACTCTTTGCTTCCAGATACAATACATCAAGCCTGAACATAAGAAGCAAGGGGAAAAAAATTAGATGAATTTGGTTTCAGTAGATGTAATTCAGCTCAGCGTCATGGAAGACAATAGAATAACACCCAGAGCACATCAGCCAAAAACATACACCAGTGCTGTGTCCTTTTTAACCCCAACCCAGAGCTTGAATGACTTGTCAAGCCAAGGTGGGCTGCTCCTGGGTTTATGCCTCATGGATAGACATTGAATTTACTGGGAAAATGGCCACTTTTGAGATGCTAAAGCAAGACCTAAGTGTGGGACAGCCTCCCCACATCTGCAGTGTTAGACCTGCCCCTGACAGGTCCAGATGTGGGCTGTATGGATCTTGTCCAGTGTAGCAATGTAAGATACTGTGAACCTTTCAGCCATGGGACGTTTGAAGATTTGAATGCACATATCTATTCTGCCCCATGATCCATCCAGTCAGCACATCTCCAGTGGCCAACACCTCCAGTGGAGCTGAAGCTATTGTTCTTCACAGTCTCTGTTACATCCAAATGTGCTATATACTGTGCCAGGCATTCTGCTCCTCATGGACTTAGCTGTGGTTAAGTCCTCTCTGAAAGTGAATTTTTTTATAAGTGAATGCTCTTCTGTTCACTGCCAGGATTTGAGAAATGATGTCTAGAAAAAAAAAAAAAAATCCTATCTGGCTGTCATTTTTTGCTGGACA
Source organism: Florisuga fusca (assembly GCA_038090715.1). Lineage (NCBI taxonomy): Eukaryota > Metazoa > Chordata > Aves > Apodiformes > Trochilidae > Florisuga > Florisuga fusca. The sequence continues at coordinate 2,743,474 of JAAWXA010000002.1, forward strand.
TGAGAACTGCAAGGGCTTCAGTCCCATCCAAACAAAATGTCACCGCTGCTCCCCCAACAAAATGACATTCAGATCCTCAGCTGAGGCTGCAGAACTTCCATGAAGAACAAAAAAATGCAGAGAATAAGAAAAGAGAGAAAGAAGAGACATTGATAAATTGATTTTAAACTCACAATGAGCTCTACTGTTACAAAATATATGTATCATCTTAGCTTCTGCCATACTAACTGTGCCAAGTTTAGGGCCAAATCCACTAAAAAAGCTCAGAAAAGTCCCATTCACATACACAGAATCTGAAAACTTTTGACTTGGCTTTTTTTTTTTCCTGTTTCTTGAATTAACCGCTGTGTAGCTGCAACAACACCAGTTCCCTAAAACTATTTTCACCCCGCATTTCCACATCTTCTAATGGCTGAGATATACAGAACAACATGGATTTATGCAGGTTCCCTCCTTTACTTACTGCTTCTTCCCTGCAGGATTTCCTCTGAAGCTGCATTCTGCTGTCAACAACTTCCCCTTAGGTCTCAGGTTCCCCCTGCTAGAGCCTGCCAATCACACTGTGCAGTATTCCTGAGTCCTAGCATCCCTAACCCCAAAACCAGAACATCCCTGTGATTGGAGACACTCACCTAAAGGACTTAAGGATGTTCCCTGGGAGTTGAGCATGAGTCAGATGGACTCCTCCAAGGAGGCAGGGTGAGAGCACACTTGGTACTTCATTGCTGCAGCATCCCCAGTGCCACCTCCGTGCACCCCTCCTGGTTCCTGCCCTGCCTCCAGGTAGAGCATAGCAGAGCCTAAAACAACCTTAAGGAGTGGAAAACAAACAGGAATGGGCTATCAGAACGTTTTGCAATTACTGAAAGACTCAGGAGTGCTGGGGAAGGAAACAGCATGAAGAGTCATGGTAATAATAATTACTGTTATTGATATCTCCTAAATAATCACTTCAAAAATGAGGGATTACACACAGCTCTTGTCAGAGCTGATTGATCATTTTGCTTCCATTTTTTTTTAATAAAGAAAAGCTTGGTTTGCTATTTCAGGTTCTGAACCAATCCAAGACATATGCAGGGATGCCACACACACAAAATAAAACACGCACACACCCTCCTCTAGAGACAACCCAACATTTTCCAAACCTAAAAAAACCCCAGACCATAAGTTTATCCTGAATGTGGGCGAGTTCTCATTTCACTGACACAACTTGCTGCTGAAGGTGGCTAAATAATCAGCTGGGAAACTAAAGCCACTAAAAATCAACTCACTGAAGGATTTCTGAGGCCCCGGATTTGATATAATGCACAAATCATCCTTGCAGTTCCCTGCTCTGGTACATCATTACACGCCACATGTTCAAGGCAGAGTTGGACATTTCTATATGAAGAACAGCAAGAGCAATAAAAGCAAGGAGTTAAAAAAAGCCCTAGCACTTAAGTGGGGATACAAAACCCCTTGCCTGGAGGGATGGGGAAAGAAGAAGAGAGCAAAACAAGGATTGTGTAGAAAATATTCTCTCTGAGTAAGTTATTTCATAACAGCAGGGTTTTAGCATCTTCCCCGAATCAGAAGAGACTGCTCAGGGGTGGGATGTAAGTTGGACTGGAGGACAGATTGAACATCCAGTTTGTTTCCTTTCACAAAAAAAGGAAAAAAAAAGAAAAAAAAAAAAAAAAAAAAAAAAAAAAGAAAGCCAGGAGTCTGCTGAGAGCACCAGGGAAAGTTCATGGTCCCTGACATGGGGCATTAGTTTGAGCATTCAGGGACAGGCTGGTGGGAGATTTCATGCAGGATGTGCTAACCAGGATGCTGAGGTTTTACCACAACTGGTGCTGTGCATGCACCTCTTCTGTGCCCCACAATTTAAGCTCAAAATCAGGAAACAATGAGGTCAGTTCCTGAGAGGGCAGCCATGGGGCTGGAAGAGACACGGCAATGGCAGAGCTGATATTATATCATAAAAGCTCCAGATGAAGGCTGTGTTTGCTGGCAGCAGCATGGTTGTGTTGCTCATGTCTAGGAGTGTTGGGAATGACCAATTTTCTGCAACAAAAAAACCCCCAGTCTGAGCTAACATGCAGGAGGAAGAGAAGGGCTATAGGTCCATTCTGGCAGCTGACCCACTTGGAGAAGACCCCAACTCATTCCCAGAGTCCACAGAGCAGAGTCTGGGATGTGATAATTGAGCCTCCACATGAGAAATATAAATAAATAAACAAATAAAATTTTTTAAAAAAGAAAAAAAGAGTATTTGGGGGGACTGATGCACTGAGGCAAAGCAGCCATGAGATAAAAGAGCCCTGGTCATAAAAAGGAACAAGAGTTGACCAAGAGGAGCAGGTGAGTATGTAGGGAGGAAGGAAATGCATTGCAGGAGGCATCGGTTTGTTATCTGGGGTGAAGCAATCACTGAAAACTCCTTTGTCTTTGTGACATTTTGTCACAGTGAATATTTAATTAGGCCAAAGTATGGCTGGCATTTTGCAGACATGTTCCCCCTGCATCCCTCTTCAAGACAGGGGGAGATGCTCAAAGGGTCAGGACTACAAACTCAGGACACCATTTCCACCCTCAGTCCCTCCTGTATGAAGATAAACCCTTGACCACTCACTTGAATACCTGACTTACTGGTCAGAAAGGCTACAAGCATCCAGTGAGTAGCCAAAACAGGAGCTTCTTCATGCCTGAGGCCTGCTAAGACTCAGAAATACTCTGGGTTTGTTTTGGTTTTTGGCTGAAACAAGGATGTAGGTGTCCATTTTAGGTGTGAAAGGCCTCAGTTGGATGATTGTAAGTGTGAAGTTTGGGAGACTGCTTGCTTGTGAAGAAAGCCCTCAGGAAGTTTCCTTACACTGAAAACCTCATTAGACCTTCTGGTCCCACAGTGGGGAAGGTGGCAGCCTGTGCAGTCAGGTTTATCCTTGTCCTTGCAGAACTAGATATGGCTGTGGGAATAAAGCATCAATATTCCCAGTCATCAGGATCAATATCTGTCCAAAGTTTTGCCTCCAACATACTGATGCCAGGTTTTCACATCTGCCAGCACCATCCAGCCTTTTCAAACCAGGATCTTCAGAAACATGAGCATTGTCCTCCTGCCTTTCTGAAAAAATATCCAAGTCCTGAACCTCCCAGCATGGGGAGAGCAAACAGCCAGCAAAACTACACCTGCCACCACCAGCCAGGCTGCATCCTGTGCCAAAGGCACCCACCATCCCGAGCATGATGGGCTTGAAGACTCTGCTAGAACCTGAGCATCATCTGGGTTTCCTGAGAAATCAGCTCCTAGCAAATCTGGTGGCACAAGATGGATAACCTGACTGTAGGTGATTGCAGTCACCTCCAGGGATCACCACCTTCAGACCAGCTTCCACAGAGGAGTAAATTCCAGGCTGCCCTTCTGCTTTGTCTCATCCTTTTTCTGGTACTGGAGATGAAGGGAAACACTTTACTCAGTGAAAAAGATATATTAAAAAATAGGCCTGATCTGTTTCTCTTGGGCTCAGATCTTTCCCATGAGTACATAAACCTCAATCATTCTGACATTTTCATTGATCCCAATGAAGGGACAAATTAAAAGCTGATCATTAATTCACAGGCTCCCTCTGCCCCTCTCCCACAGAGGAACATTGGGTTATTTATGTCAAACAATCACTTCGTTCTCCATCACCAAACCATCCTTCAGCCCCATTCTGGGTCACTGTGCCCCAAAAGTTTAAGAAAATCCTCTAAATCGTGGGGACCTCTTTGAGAATTACCTGGACTCATCAGCTTCTGCTGAAGGCCTCCTCACAACAACCTCATGTTCACCACCAAAAAAAGCTTCTACCTTTCCAAACATTTAATCCCATGATGACTTTTCATGCCAGTTTGTCTCAGGTTTTAATTCACATCAGGTTTCCAAAGGAAGAAATCAGCCTTAGGACCATTTGACTCAACTTTGCTTGCCAGAGCCCACTGAAATTTAATTTATTTTTCAGTGGATGAGCCACCTTGAGCAAAACAGCATCTCTGCAGTATCAGACCTGGCAGTGAGATGGCTCAAAAACTGCCTTTCCCCCAAAGGGTCAGGGGGTAAAGAGATCTCAACCTAGCTGGGCTTCAGCAGGTATGTGGGCATGCAGCCACATTACAAACAACTCCAATAAATGTGTCCAGCAAGTGTGAATCCTGACACAGGACAACATCTCGTGTGTAACCTAAATGCTTCCCGAGCCTTCACTTGTCCAGCAAGGGGGGAAAAAAGCTATAGTGGAGAAAACTCCTGACTTTTGGCCTTGGAGGCTGCATCTTCACATGCACATCCCTTCATGTGCTCCACCACCTCAGCACAAAACTGTCTGAGATCTTCCACCAAGACTTCATCATTAACTAGACTAATAAGTATCATCATCTTCCACCCCCTCCCCCCACCCCCAAGAGTTTGCTTGTGGCTTTTTTTTTTTGCACAGATTTTCCAGATGGAAAACATGGGGTGTGTTAAAGATCCCAGCACTGTAGCAGGAGGATGTCAAATATATTAAACAAAGGCACAGAGGAAGCCAAGAGAAGAGAGATGGTGGTCCACCTAAACCCTCCCAGCCCTGTGCATTAACCACAGCTATCCCTTTGCTTACATCTCATTTTATCCTCTAAATGCTGGAGGTTGTTTAGTGTCTTTTTTTTTTCTTTTCTTGTTGTGTTCAAATATTTTACTAGCTGCACTGAAAAGAGTGCTACAAGCAGTAGGGGAGAATCTCTCATGACCAGAATACAATGAAGCGCGTAAGTGCGAGGGATTGCTCCTTACAATTCTTGAATCAAAGCTAAACATGAAATGAGCTGCCTCCTTGGAGCATGAAACAGAGGAAGACACCATTCCCAAGGGGAGCAGGGACGTCTTGAAAAAATAAACCAGCCACCTCAGAGGTCAGACCAATGTGAGGTGGAGTATTTTTTCATCTGGCAGCTCACCTGAATTTCAAATCCAGGCAATTTGCTGGCAAACAGCTTTGGGGAGCAACATTGGGATGCTGGACTTGCTGCAGGCACAGCTCATCTTCCAAGGACCCCAAAGCACTCTGCAGTTTTTAATTAAAGAAACTTCATAACATCCCTAGATGCTGGCTAGAAAGATCTTGTACTTAAAATGATGTCATGCCTGTACTGGGCTGACAGACCACACCAGGGCAGCCATGGGCACATTTGTGTGCTTCTCATCCTGTGTCTTCCTGCCCAAAGTTGCCTTCCAGAGTTGGGGCCATCATGGCAGCCAGTACTGGCTGTATCCCTGGGAAATGGGCAGACTCATGCCCAAAAGCAAGGGCTTCTTGGGTGCCTGCTGGCAGACCCCCTGAGTGTCAGAGGGGAAGGCAGAACTTTCAGTTTCTTTAGGAAACTGAGCGCTCAAAATATTACATTTAAAATATCCCTAAAACACGTCACCTCGTTAAATTAGGAGCCATGAAGACAGGCACAGGCATTCCTAAATCACTAAGGCCAAACAAAATTCTCCCCCGATGCCCCTCCAAGGGACACTGCTGCCCCAGGGGGGTCCCATCATGCCAGTCTGGGGCAACACCAGCCCAAGGCCCTCCAGTGACACAGTGCAGCACCCAGGAAGGGAGAGCAGCCTGACTCACAATTCATTTCTACAAGCCCCAGTGGCTCTCCACCTCTGCTGGGACCTGCACCAGCACCCCAAGGTCAGCAATGCAGAGGTCACCCTTCAGCACTGGGGTCAGGGTGAATCTGTTCCTTGAGCCCACGGCTCTATGAGGGGACTGGGGACCACTACCAGAGCTGTAAGAGGCTGAGGAAATTTGGCTTGAATTTTCCAGCTCAGTTATCCAAACTGTGTGATATCAGCATGAGGAAAAGAAAAGCAAGCTTGAGTTGTCTTAAAAATTAATCCCCTCTCTCTTCTGCCCACTCGGAGGGAAGGAGAAACACCTTTCACAGGACTCTGCCTGATAAACCCATTCAACACCCCACAATATGGGAGGTTTTATTTAGCCACAGGGAAAAAAGAGAAATCAGCATCACAGGGGTTAAACCCCAGGCTGAGCTCCTGGAATGGCACCCTGTGAAAACCAGTACAGTGTACTGAAAGCAACAGGGAATTTTGGAGCCCACCTCATTCATTATCAGCTACCAGAGGGAACTGTTGCTGTGCTCAAAGGAAATAGAGGGCTGCTGAGAATTTAGAACCATAAAATCATAGAATGGTTTGGGTTGGAAGGGACCTTAAAAATCATCTACTTTAAACCCTCCCAGCATGAGCAGGGACATCCCCCACTAGACCAGGTTGCTCCAAGCCCCATCCAACCTGGCCTTGAGCACCTTCAGGGATGGGGCAGCCACAGCTTCTCTGGATACATTTTCAGTTTCCTGTTCCTTCATTTACTGCCTTTTGAGAAAAGCTGCCCATCACTGACTGGTTCTACATGTCATGTCAGGGCTCTGCCACCATCACATGGAGATGTCAAATTATTCTCCACTTATACCTAGCACAGAGCCCTGCAACTGCCCTGCAGCAGGGTCTATGTGCTTGGACTCTGCTGCTGCCATCAATAAGTTTATTCTGCAAATGATGTAAAGATGCAGGAATCAGGGTGGCAGAGGAAAAGCTGGGACAAGCATCCTGGGGAGCTCCCCAGGACGGACACTGCGATATGCTCAGCTGCTGCAGGTACAGCCTTGGCAGCACCAGCTCTTGGTGGGGAGGAGGATGTTTTGGGGAGAAAAAAAATACCAGAGAGGAAGAAAGTATGAGAAATAAAATGAACACATAAGTTCAAGCAAAGTTGAAGCAAAGCAGAACTCCTTTCACTGGTATTCCCCTAGCACCCGGAGGCAGCCAAAAAAACTGGGGAGAAGAGGGTGGTGGTGTCTTTCAGTAACTAATCCTTTGAGGGGAAAAATCAAATTGATGTATTGCCCAGGGAAAACAGAAGCCCACCACCAGCACCTGAGGAATTTAATCGTAGGAGGGCTAAGTGAAGAAAACGCTTTTCTTTTTTTACTTGATTTGAAAAATTGTCTTTTCCTGAAAAGGGGCGGGAGATCCCATCATTAAATTACATCAGTGCTCTCCTTGAGTCCTGTGAAAGCTTTCTGCTCACATCCATGACCTTGGGTTCAGGTCATTTGGGATATGTCACCACCAAGGAGACTTCCCCTGGCCAGATACATGCCAGACAGGTTTGGGTGCCCTATGGGACCCCGTTGCTTTACATTTCAAATCTGAGCAGGCTCTGCCTCCATGGTTACTGTGCAGCTATTTTTGACAATTTGTTGTCTTTTTGTGGAAATGGAATCTTCTTGTCTTGCTCCCAGAGCCAAGCAGCCTTCGCTCTTTGACACATTCCTAGTCACCTTGGCACTTTTTTCTCTTCTCTCCATCCTTGTGTGTGCTACAATTCACTGTTTATATTTTCTCTTATATGTGATGAAAAATTACACTCAGATTTCACTGAGGTGTACAACACAGTTACTCTAGTTAGCCCAAGAAACACACTGCTTAGACAAGAGAGATAAAACATCTGTATGTTTTCACCTGCCACAAATTTCAGCTTTTAAAACACAAGGCAGACAGCAAGAGATAACCTTTAGCAGTTGATGGCCTGCCTGGAAAACAACTCTATTTCCACCTCGTGCCAGTGGAAATCGGCTTCTGAAGCATGGAATGCTTCTAATTTCTGCAGCATGGACAAGTAGCAAAACAGAAAGCTGAACCAGCACCAAAATGTGGTAAAAGTGACAAGGTGCTCAAGAAGAGGCTAAAAGGTGCTTTGGCTCCAATGTCACAGAGTCACAGAATCACAGAATTTTCACAGCTGGAAAAGACCTCTAAGATCAACACATTCAATGACCAAAATCCCCCCCTCAAAAAAAACCCAAAACAATTCTTTAGCTGTATGACCATGCCCACTACAGCATGTCCTGAAATGCCTCATCCACATGGTTTTTAAATACTTCCAGGGACAGTGATTCCTGACCACCTCCCTGAGCAGCCCATTCCCATCCATTACTGCTCTCCTGGTAAAGAAATTCTTCCTCATATCTAGTCTAAACCTATCCTGGTGCAACTTCAGGCCATTTCCTCTAGTACTATCATTATTTACTTGAGAGAAGAGGCCAGCACCCACCTTCCTACAACCTCCTTTCAGGTAGTTCTAGAGATCAATAAGGTCTCCTCTCAGCCTCCTCTTCTCCAAACTAAACAGTCCCAATTCCCTCAGCCTCTCCTAGCAGGACTTGTTCTCCAGCCCTTCTCCAGCTTGGTTTCCCTTCTCTGAACTTGCTCCAGCAGCTCTTGTACATCCTTCTTGTAGTGAGGGGCCCAGAACTGAACACAGTACTCAAGGTATTGCCTCACCAATGCTGAGTATAGGGACATGATCACGTCTTTCTCCTGCTGGCTGCACTATTCCTGATACAAGCCAGGATGCTGTTGGCCTTCTTGGCCACCTGGGCACACTGCTGGCTCATATTCAGCCAGCTGTCAACCAACACCCCCAGGTCCTTTTCTGCCTGGCAGCTTTCCAGCCACTTGTCCCTAGTGGAAGGAGTGGATGGAAATGGCTGTGAAGATAATTTAAACCAGTCCATCAGACCACTCATCTCTTCCCCCATTATTTACCCTCAGGAGATACAGAAAGGGAACACCACCACCCCCCCAAAAAAAAACAACCAAAAACCAAAAACCAAACCAAAACAAAAAAGCACAAAAAACACCAACCCCACCCCCAAAACAAAACAAAACCAACCAAACCCCCCACACACAATTTAACTGTATTTATGGCAAATTCATGACACTCATGAGTGAAATCTTTAGCAGCCCAACAGGCCAAGCACTGGCAACTCTTACCCCAGCTATAACATAAAATCATAAACCCATCACAGGTAAGATTAACTCCTTGCATGCAGCAAGACTAGTCTTCCATGCAATGACTCTGCTGAGTGTTTGTGCCCAAGTAGGAATAAATTGCCTTTGTGCCCCTTCCATGCTGATACACCCTGCTGGGATGGAAGGAACCACTGGGTCAGAAGTTTTCCTATTCTGGCTTGAAATTCAGTTTTGTTTAAATGAGTCCATTTTAAAGGCAACCTGGGAACTGAGAGCATGTCACAGGCACATATTTAGTGATGGCATCATTGTTTGCAAAGAGCACTGCAGAGACTCAGTCACAAAACACATGTTCAACCAGCCTCAAGGTTGCTCAATAGTAAAAAAAAAAATGTAGCTCCCAAAAGGCAGCAAAGTCTGTTGCCTGAGGCCACCCATTTAGGCTGCTCCAGGCTGTTGGGTTCCCAAGCAAACAGGCAGAGGGGCTGGGGGAGTGGAAAGGATTTTGCATGGTTCACGTGTCAGACACAGCTCGGAAAGGTCAATCAGTCTTGCAGTGGGAGCCAAAGGAGAGGGAAAACTGCAGCTGATTAGGAGGAAGGGGGGAAGGGGAGAAGGCGCTGCCAAAACCTTTGTAAACAAACTTCAGTGCGATGTCGCAGATGAAAGAGCAGCGCCTGGCGAGCAGGATCCAGTTCTTCAGCATAAATCAGGAGCCGCTCCAGCAAAATCAAGGAAGTCACGCTGGCACGAGTGGGAGGAGAATCACTCCCTCCTGCTCCCAAACAATAGTCCTGGATCCCCAAACACAATCCCCCCCCCCCTCCCGCAC